>ML661352.1:1796236-1827197 GCA_007570785.1 Antilocapra americana | reverse complement strand
GATATGGGAGAAGGGCATTGAAGCATGTTAATTGTCATGTGTCTAATCAATCGTCAGCCCAGGATTGATGCTCGGGACTGGTGCAGCGAGATTTCCCGGGGGGGAGGGAGGAGGGAGGGGGGACCCGGAGGGGAAGCATATGTAAACCCATGGTGATATCATGACAATGTATGGCAAAAACAATAATAAAAAATAAATAAAAAATAAAAAAAATAAAATGGCAATATCAACACAATAATGTAAAGAAAATAAGTAAATAAATCTGTTATCACCACCCCTGCTTCTTTAATCATTCAAAGCATTAGGTAGATGCGTCAGTCTTGTTTTATATATACATATAAACAGCAAAAGATCCTCTGGAGAAGGAAGTGGCAACCCACTCCAGTATTTTTGCCTGGAGAATCCCATGGACAGAGGAGCCCGGTGGGCCACAGTCCACGAGGTCACAAAGAGTTGGACACAACTGAGCGACCAGCACTATATATAAACAGACAAACAAACTCTTCATTTTATATTCAAGAAGTTCCAAGTTCCTGACTAGTTCCTTTCAGGTCCTCCTATAGGGTTGGTTCTACATCTTTCTATTTCATCAAGGGATGGTCTCATTTTCTTATCTGCCTTTTACTCATTCACATCCTTTGTTAATCTATTCGCTCAAATCCAAATAACCAGGTCTCATCTATTTGTCCAGGTGGAGCCCTAATACCTACTATTCCATGACCCTTCCCTCATTAGTCCTTTCCTGGAAGGTGCCTTGCAATCTCTGCTATTTCATAAGTCTATGCTCTTCATTGATTATGATCTGATATGTTCTTTTGAATTGTAGTTGTTGGTAGGCATCTCATAAATTTTCAAGATGCCTAGTGTTTTAACTAGAGAAATGTAATTTTGTTTGGATCAAAATCCAAATTAGGACATGGATGTGGAATTATTAGCTGTCACTTGTCTTTGAACATTGTGCTAATTTTAACGATAATGCTTACTTTCCTTTGCCAGTGGCATAGTCTTTATTTAAATGATAGTATATTTATGTTTCTCCTTTCTTAAACTGTCTGTACTTCATTATATTCAAAGATAACAAAATAGTTCAGGTTTTTACACAGTGAAATAAAAAATCAAACTTTTCATTTGAAAATGCCCTGTTTTATCCAAAGGCTCTTTCATCAATTAACTCCCGAGCATTTAAATCATACATATTTTTTTCTTCCTTTATATCTTACTTCTGGTACATTTATATCTGAATCTTGGTGTACTTACTGGATAATAAGGAGATCTTAGTACTCTCCATGATTTGTTGTGCGCTTCTAATTAATAATGAGTGGTGTGGGCACATTCTATTGAGTGAAATTTGCCTGGGTGTTAACAATACACAATGGTATTCTATAGAACACACAAAGGCTGTGAGTCTTTGGAGTACATAATGATTTAGAAGAACTACTTACTATAATTCCCGGGACTATTATACCCAAGCTACAGAAAACGGTGGAGAGCTGGTATTTGTCTGCAAGACCTTGACATAATGAGCCTCTGCTTAAAGCTTCAGGTGAAAAATATGGGACAGAAAGAGTCTGCATATAGCTGTCTGTGTAATTTAATACACTTACTTGAACAAATAGTGAAATTAGCATTTATGAAAGTTGACGTTAGTTATGGGATTCTTAACAAATGTACAAATATAATAACATTTCACATGGTAGTAAAGGATGTTTTATTTTAATATATTAGGAAAGTGCTTCTTGGGTATATATGTGGAAAAAAGGCTATAAATGCAATTAAATAATATGCCATTAGCTAAACTAGCTATTTAGAATTACAGTAATTTCTCCCTGAAGAAAAATATGTCAGAATTTTATTTTCACTACAAATGACTACAATAAAGTGAGCATTAAATCAATATATATTCTTTATAAACAAAAGTATTAAGATTATTTTTAGTCCATCTTATATATGAGTGTTAAAGTGAACGTTAAATCAATATGTATTCTTTGGAAACGGAAGTATTAAGGTTATTTTTTGTCTATCTTATGTGTGAGTATTTAAAGATGGTAACAGGTTAAAATTAAATCCAAATATATTTTATATAGGGGACTTTTGATAATGAAATTAATAATCTGTACAAAAATATAATCTTTGCAGTTCATTAAATATTCTCAACTTGTCATGAAATTAGGGATCTATTTTTTTAAAAGAATAAAATGGAGACTTGTAAGTATTGTTGGGCTTCGCTTGTGGTTCAGCTTGTAAAGAATCTGCCTGCAGTGCGGGAGACCTGGGTTTGATCCTTGGGTTGGGAAGATCCCCAGAAGGGAAAGGCTACCCACTCCAGTATTCAGGCCTGGAGAATTCCATGGACTGTATAGCCCAGGGGTCACAACGAGTCAGACAAGACTGAGTGACTTGCACTTCACTAAGTATTACTATCTACACTCTTAACCTCTGAATCTCTTCTTTGGAATTATGTTGATGATTCTAATCCAATCTGTCTGGTAGCCACAACTAATGCGATCTTACATGAAATGATGGTTTTCTGTGCACTACTTCCATGATTTGAAATAGGCTCTAATGTTCCCATCACATGAAAATAAGTGAATTAGAAAGAGCTCTTTATAAAAAAAAAAAAAAATGTAATCGGCTATGTAAGCGATGTGTTTTCCTTTTCTTGACTGTGAGTAACACTGAAACACCCATCACTCAGCCTCTCTCACCAGACTGTGTGACCCTTGAGGCGCAGGTCCTATAACATCTGTCCTTCTGCCTCTAGAGTGTGAGGGGTTCGAGGGTTTGCGGGCCAGTCAGGGAACACAGCGAGCCCACCAGGGGGCAGTAGCACACAGGAGCTTTGGCGCATGCTGCTTTGGTTCTCGGGAGCCGGTGTCCCTCGCTGTAGGAGACTGTCCGGAGGCCGCGGTCCAGAGCGGAGGGGGGCGTGGGAGCTCCGGGAGAAGAGGGGCGGGGCAGGGCCTTGGGTGTCCAGGTGATGTCACCCAGCGTCATGGCACACCCTCCGTTCAGAGTCTGAATGACAGCAGTGTTTATCTTATCTATGTCTAGCAGACGCTGGCACAGTTTTTCAAAGTATGCAAAAAATTTAAGCTTGGTGCACGCAGGTTTTTGAGCTAAGGTATCTTATCCTGGTTTGAAGAAGTACATAACCTAGGGGCCAATACACAGATACCATCTCCATCTCATTTATACAACACAGTGCCTGGCACAACGCATGGGAAATGGAACTACCAGATAGATACAATGAAGATACGCAGTCAAATCGTTTTGCCTCATGAAATAATTGTGTGAGCCTCTAATCACAGTCCAGTTTTCTTTCATTTATGGAAGATAAGGTGTCTCAAATTGATAGCCTCTGTTCTCAAAGAATTTATAGTCAAGTTAGAGGAAAATGGCTAATATGCTTGTACTTTATGTAAAGCACATGTGCATGCGTGGTTAAGTTGTTTCAGTCATGTCCAGCTCTTTGCAACCCCATGGACTGTAGCCCACCAGGCTCCTCTGTCCATGGGGACTCTCCAGGCAAGAATACTGCAGTGGGTTGCCAGGGGATCTTTCTGACCCAGGGATGGAACCCATGTCTCTTATGTCTCCTGGACTGGCAGGCAGGTTCTTTACCACTAGCACCATGTGGGAAGCCTGAACTCTCTTGATATCATCTATGAATATTGATTAGATTTTCCTCTTCCTGTGTTGTTTTTGTTTATATTCTTCACATTGTGAATGATACATTAAGAGATTTTTAATAATGTCATGTGTTAAGAGTACCGGTATTTTATGTTCACTTTCAGTTAGCTTGAATCAAGAGCTACACACAGTTGTATTTCCAAGTATTGTTTGTTCCGAGCAAAGCAGGTTGCATTATTTTACCCAATTAACAAGACTCTAGGAATTATTAGAGGAGCAAAATAATTCGCATAAGTCACAAATTTAGCAAAATAGAGTTGGGATCTGAACCCAAATATAATCTTCAGTTATTCTCTATAGCTGAGTCCCACAGGAAGGGGCAATTAATCACCAGAAACAAAAAAGTACAAAAGTCAGCTAATAAAAATGGAGCTATGCTCTGCATAGAGTCTCTTACTAATAATTGAAAATGATGGCTGTGTTTATTTATGTACGCATTATTGTGTACCCTGTCAACCTGATGGAGGATTTGAGGCCCATGTCTTTCATGGAAAATATTTTGGATGAATTTCTGTGCTGTGCTTGCTATGGATTTCCATCATCACTGAGATTTATGTGATGATAAATAAGAGGTAATTGGATGAGATAAGAACTTTTCCCAGATTCTTGGTTTCAAGACTCCAAGAAACCAAGCACAGCTTTGATAATTGAAAAAAGGAGCCTCCATAGATTGGAGTACAGATCCTTTGCATCATACCCCCCCCAAAAAAAAACTCTATTAACACATTCAATTCCCATTTACAGAGTTGGAATGTTAAGAAGTCATGCCTCTTACTGCACAGTTAAATTCAGACACCTATACACTAAGCTGAGGACAGAAGGGTTTGCCTGTTACATGGAAGGGGCAACTGGGTGCGGCATTTTTCAGTAGTTATTTTGTGTCAAGCGCAGTGATAGGCAGTTCACATATTATGCTTTTATTTCATGATCTGTAAATCTGTTGAGGTGTCTATTAATGTTATTTTCACTTTGCAGATCAGAGACCTGAAAATCAGAAAACTGATATCAGACTGCTAGACATGAATATTATGACATTTTGGAAATGTTTCTGTGATAGATTGGACATTATTTATGAAAACTAGGAAAATATTTTAATTATATCTTTGAAATGTCTAATTCTCAATGCTATATACTTGGGTGAGAAAAAGATCTGTCTCAGATTTATGAACAGAGGAGTAGATCATCAAATCTGTATTTAAATTTGATTCACATGGAAAACAGCCCAGAATATCTATGCCTGTCCATCCGTTGGGTTCTGTTGAGTTCAGCAAACGCATTGAGTACTTAGTATGTACAGATCACTCACTTGTTATTCCATTAGCAGGACTTAGTGTGCACCTACGGTATCCCATAGTGGAGGTGTATTCAGGAATGATACTTTTAATGTCTAAAACTGACAAGGGACTCATGTATGTAAAAAGTAATACTCATTAAAATGATCTGCAAATGAACATGAAGAAGCAAACAGTGCAACAGGAAAAAAAAATGAGAAAAGAATGTCAATAAGTAATTTACCCAAATAGAGAAAAGCGTAGTAATGAAACTCAAAATGATTTGTCATGAGGTTAGAGCAAAATTCCCTGGTGGTTCAGATGATAAAAGTGTCTGCCTACAATGTGGGAGACCTGGCTTCAATCCCTGGGTCAGGAAGATCTCCTGGAGAAGGAAATAGCAACCTCCTCCAATACTCTTGCCTGGAAAATCCCATGGACCGAGGAGCCTGGTAGGCTACCATCCATGGGGTTGCAAAGAGTCAGACAGGACTAACTTCACTTTCACTTTCTAGAGCAAAAGTAAACACCAGAAATAGTCTTGCTCTCTATCCACTGACCTGGCAGAAACCACGAAGCTGGATCATGTCAAGTGTTGGAGAGGACTTGGAAATGCCGACCTGTCTGCCTGATGGCCACTGGATAGCTCCCCACCTGTACACAGACTATATCCAGATGTCCCAAATTCCAAACATGGATGATGGACATAAAACACCTTCAGAAGAGTTGCTTTATAATTGATGTACATCATCCTTTGATTGGAATTTGAGGGATGTGGATGTAACTCTGTCCATGGAATTCTCCAGGCTAGAATACTGGAGTGCATAGCCATTCCATTCTTCAGGCGATCTTCCCAACCCAGGGATAAAACCTGGGTCTCTTGCATTGCAGGCAGATACGTTACCATCTGAGGGGAGCCCAGTTAAGACTGACTCGATTTCTAATCCTCATGACTTGTTTCTGTGTGTGCGTGTCTTCATTGGGAGGTGATGTTTGTAAGAACTTTATTTGTTGGCAGTTCTCTGAAGCAAGGATTGTAGGCATATGCAGCTGGGACTATTTACATTTAAAGTCATGACTGTGTTTACTTGTTTGTGTCTCCAATTTTGGGAGCAGTGGTTTTTCCTGTGCCTTCCTCCCTGTTTTAGATACAAGTAGAGCTGTCAATTTTTCAGTCTGTTCAGCTTTTTACTTATTAGGTTGGAATGGTGACTTCTAAGCTCCTTAAATGCAGAAGTGGAAACCCTGTCAATTCTTTTATAGATTATGTATTTTAATCCTTTAGTAAATTTTAAACTCTTGCTTGGTTTAATGTATTTTATTATAACTGTATCTATGCTTTAAAAAATTACCCTGCTTATGTTGTATTATCCTTTTAAATTTATGTTTCCATCACTCCTAAGATTTTCTCAGCACATTGTACAGCCACTCTAATAAACTGTATCTTAGATCCTTTTATTCTTTAATCCACATCTTGCAGTAATTTTTTTTTAAATTTCATCTCTACTTTGTGTGCTGCATCCTGAATACATTCTTCAAAATTATCTTTGGTGAATTGCTTTTTCTATTTAGCATTTATCTAAACTTTTCTTCACACATTCCTTAGGTTTTTAATTTTAATGACTAAATGGTAGATAAGAAAAAAAATTGAGAAATAATATTTGAGAAAGGAACAAGGTCCTTTCAAAACCTGACTAAAGATATGTTGAGGACAGAGGCTCATTAGAACCTTTAGAATTGAGAAAACTGAAGCATTGTTCTCTTCTTAGATTCTGATTCCCCTTAATGCTAATATTTTGATTTTTATGAGTATCTCATTTTACTTTTTTGTAAACAATTTATGTTAATTCTCACATATGGTTATTTGTTTCCTGTTGTGCTTTATCAGCTTTCATTGTTAACTAATATTTGGTACCATTTATCTGTGAATCCTGAGGAGTTTTCCCTATGGATGAGATTCCCTATGAAAAACTTCCAGGAGACTTCCCAGGTGGCACAGTGGTAAAGAATCTGCCTGACAGTGAAGGAGATGCAGGAGACTTGAGTTCAATCCCTGGGTCCGGAAGATCCCCTGGAGGAGGAAATGGCAACCCACTCCAGTATTCTTGCCTGGGAAATCCCATGGACATAGGTGCCTGGTGGGCTACAGTCCATGGGGCCACAAAGAGTGATTGAGCACACACACGGATGAAAAGCTACCCAGCATGAGCAGTTATGTTCTGTGTTATTTTCTCAGGAAAAGATTTTTCCAGACCACACTCCAGTACACACTGGACCCAAAGACCCATGTGAGAGCAAGATTTTTTTAACTATTTAAAAAATTTTTTTCTAATGTTTCTGGTCCAAGACAGCATATCTCTCCCACGCTTTGGTTAGTGGGTATCTTTCTCTGTCTTCCAACTCTTCTCCTGGAGTAGAGTTCCTTCAGGTCTGACCTTCTGTGGAATTCGAGATCTGGAACATGGCTGGGCCCACATCTTGCCGCCGATCCATGGCCTAAGCATTCTATCCTGAGTCTCAGTCAGGAGCATCAGCAAAGCCCTTCCTCACGGCCCTTCTAACAGCAGCTTGGTCCAGAACACTGAGATCCCATCTCTGTTTTCATTTTTAGACCATGAGGATTTTTTAAAATTTCTTTTGAGCTTAATTATTTATTTAAAAGCACATTTGTTGACTTAACTCAAGTTTCAAGAGTTAAACCTTTTGACCATTATATACTTTTATATTGCTTAAAACAGATGTTCCTAAAATTTATTTAAAGTAGAAAATTGATAGTGTTGGAAAATATTATGTTAATAATTGGAAATATTATAACCACTTTCTAGTTAGTGTGCTTTCTGACTTATTAGTTACATGTATGTGGTAAATATCTGAATATATCCAGCTGTAGCCCACCAGGCTCCACTATCCATGGGATTCTCCAGGCAAGAATACTAGAGTGGGCTGCCATGCCCTCCTCCAATGGATATTCCCAACCCAGGGATCAAAACTGCATCTCTTATGTCTCCTGCATTGGCAGGCAGGTTCTTTACCACTAGCACCAGCTGGGAAGCCCCCAAAATGTGGAATGCACCCTACCATTTTCCCTGTCAGAATTTCCTTTTGAACTCTGGACTGTCTCCAGGAAAGGACAGGTAGGTTAGGTACAGAATACCTTTCTCTTGACTCCAATACCAGGAAGCTCTCCAGTTTTGACCACAAATATGGGAAAAGTAGGACTTTAAAAAAAGTTTATTTCAATACAATTTCCGAACCAACCTTGAAGATCAGGAGATGGTGCCACAAGTCCAACATGGAACTTTTAGACATAAAGACAGTTATTTTATTGTCTCTTTGTTAAAAAATATGTTCACAGTCTGGTTTCCAGAGTGTTTTTACTGTTTAATGGTAACCAGAAAATGTGAGGGCTTTTCTTTTTTTTTTTTCTGCTATTTTATTTTATATTGCACAACTTAAGATGACTTGATCAAATTTTAATTTTTGAAAGATCTGGTTATATAATAGAAACAGTGATGGGAAATGGTGCTAAAGAGGAAGCACTCTGCATTATTTAATTTGGTATAGATTCAGCAAGCACAGAGTTGTTTTTGAAGAATCTACTCAAGAAATTGTTATTTTCTTTTCATGAACAATTCAGCTAGATAAAAACTGACATTTTCAAATAAATAAGTTTATTACTGTTTTTAGTGTTGGTGTAATTTTATGTTTTCCTTCTCTTGCCAGTCATAAGTCTCCATTTTTAAGTTTTTTTTTTTTCTCTATGACCATCTCTGCTTGATAAAAACTGACATCTCTGAAATGAGTCACAATATATTTTCTACTTTTAGGCTTTGCCCAATTTTATATTTTCATTTCTAACAAGCCTGTCTGTATATAAATTCATTAATGTTATAGCATTTTCTAGAAGTGCAGAGTTTTTAAATTGTTTATTAGTTTAATAAATGCTAATTCTACTTGTTCTTCAAATTCTAAAATAGTTACAGAAAATAAATCTAAAATAATATATAAGAAATCAACCCTAAATAATCTCTGGTATGTTAATAGTTTTGATTAAATCCCATAGGATTATTTTAAAATATTTCAATATATAAATACACATGAAAAATAATTAAATGGAAATTATGTAAGAGTTCAATTTATAGAAGTAAACACAATTTTTTCCAGTCTCCTTAAATTGTACATGTAAATATTGATGTCTACAGTCATCATAGTTGGCATAGAGTCATTCTGTAAGCCTTTACATAAATATCGTCCAGCTCTTTTCTATTTTTAATACACATTTTGCCTTTATAAATCCCTTCCTTGTGTCTTGTTGGTATTGATTGAAAGAGGCATACTCACAAGTCTTTGCCTTTGACTTTCCCTCACGGTTGCCCATATTCTGTCACAGTGAAAGCCGAGAGGCAAAAATGAGTAAATTTGAAATTACTATGTTCATGTTTATAGATGTCAGATTGGATGACCCCAAAGGAAACAAAAGTCAATGTGTGACAGTCAGGATAGAAAACCTTAGCCCCAGCCTGCCTGTCTCCACATCAGAAGAGGGAAAAGCACCACCCAAGAAACTTGTCAATAGCGATGGCTATCTCAGCTCTTAAGGATTTCTCAGGGCTGCCCCGGGTCACAGCATCACTGCTTTCACTGGAATTTAGATAGCTGTGATTTCTCTAAAACTCACCATAATGTCCTTTACTTTCTCATGTTGTGTTTATTATCATGATTATTATTATCAATTTGTTTATCTCTTGTCAAAAGTAAGTAGGTGGGCTTTTTTAATTAATTAATTTATTTTAATTGGAGGCTAATTACTTTACAAAATTGTAGTGGTTTAAGATGAGCTCATGTAGCCTTTATTTTGCTATGGAAAGAATAATAACCCCAAGGACTTCCCTGGTGGTCCAGTGGCTAATACTCTGCACTCTCAGTGTAGGAGGTGCAAATTCCATCCCTGGTCAGGGAACTAGATCCCACTTGCTATAACTAAGATGGAAAATTCTGCTTGCCACAACTAAAGATCCAGCATGCTGCAACTAAGACCCAGTGCAATAAGGTAAATAAAAAAAAAAAAAAAAGAATAGCGCTGAAATCTAAGGGACTTATAAAACAAAGGTTTATTTCTCACTTTTTTTTTTCCTTTCTAATTCAGGTCAGAGGCGCACAAATTGAGATAAGGTTTTCTTGTTGGATATAGAATTGTAGGGTCTCTCCTGTTTCAACACTAGGGTGCAAGGTCTTTCACTCAAAGGGACAGGAGAGATTGTAGCACAAGTGTGACTGTATCATTTCTATCCCAAACCCATCATACAGAACTGGTCTCCTGACACTGCTCGTTTGGAACAAGATGGGAGACTTTTAACCCTCCCATGTGCTCAGTGGAGAAGAAAGTAAGACCTAGGCAGGCTTTAGGATGTCTAATAGATAGAAATCATTGTCTATTTGCCCTGACTTGTGCTGCATTTTCTATTGATATGTGGGGCTGTGTTCCTTTCTTGTTGTCTGGCCCGAGCTTAAACTGTTGACCCACGCCTCCACCTGAGACTCCTGGACACTCATAGTCAAGTCTGACTCAGTCTCTTGTGGGGACACTGCTCCTTTCTCATATCTCCTGGTGCACACAAGGTTTTGTTTGTGACCTCCAAGAGTCTGTTTCCCCAGTCCTGTGGAAGTTCTGTAATCAAGTCCCACTGGCCTCCAAAGTCAAATTCCCTGTGAGTTTTTGTCTGCTCAGTAGCTCTATGCTGGGGCTAATGGTGACCTCCTCCAAGAAGGCTTATGCCACATGCTGCAAAACCCAGGTATGATGCAGTCAGAGCCCCTGTCCCCTGGGAGGCCACTGCTGACCCATTTCTCCACAGGAGACACTGAAACACTCAAGACAAGTCTGGCTCAGTCTGTGTGGGGCCTCTGGGTCCTGGTATATATGGGCACAATAAAGAATAGAAATGATATGGACCTAACAGAAGCAGAAGATATTAAGAAAAAGTGGCAAAAATATACAGAAGAACTACACAAAAATGATCTGAATGACCCAGATATCCACAATGGGTGAACACTCACCAATGGCCAGATATCCTGGAGTCCAAAGTCAAGTGGGCCTTAGGAAGCATCACTATGAACAAAGCTAGAGAAGGTGATGGAATTCCAGTTGAGCTATTTCAAAGCCTAAAAGATAATGATATGAAAGTGCTGCACTCAATATGCTAGAAAATTTGGAAAACTTGACAGTGGCCACAGGACTGGAAAAGGTCAGTTTTCATTTCAATCTCAAAGAAAGGCAATGCCAAAGAATGTTCAAACAACCACACAGTAGCACTCATCTCATACGCTAGCAAAGTAATGCTTAAAATTCTCCAAACCAGGCTTGAACAATATGTGAAATGTGAACTTCCTGATGTCCAAGCTGGATGTAGAAAAGGTAGAGGAACCAGAAATCAAATTGCCAACATCTGTTGGATCATTTAAAAAGCAAGAGAGTTTCAGAAAAACACTTATTTCTGCTTATTTCACTATGCCAAACCCTTTTACTGTACAGATCGCAACAAACTGTGGAAAATTCTTCAAGAGATGGGAATACCAGACCACCTTACCTGTTTACTGAGAAATCTGTGTGCAGGTCAAGAAGCAACACTTAGAACTGGATATGGAGCAACACATTGTTTTCGAATTGGAAAAGGAGTACATCAAGGCTGTATATTTTCACTGTTTATATAACTTACATTTATTTAACTTATATACTTGCAGAGTACATTGTGTGAAATACCAGGCTGGATGAAGCACAAGCTGGAATCAAGATTGCTGGGAGAAATATCAATAACCTCAGATATGCAGATGACACCACCCTTATGACAGAAAGTGAACTGGAACTGAGTAGCCACTTGATGAAAGTGAAAGAGGAGAGTGAAAAAGTTGGCTTAAAACTCAACATCCAGAGAACTAAGATCATGCATCTTGTCCCATCAGTTTGTGGCAAATAGATGGGGAAACATTGGAAACAGTGGCAGACTTTATTTTCCTGGGTTCCAAAATCACTGCAGATGGAGAATGAGGCCATGAAATTAAAAGACACTTCTCCTTGGAAGAACAGCTATGACAAACCTAGGCAGTGTATTAAAAAGTGGAGACATTACTTTGCTGACAAAGATCCGTCTAGTCAAAGCTATGGTTTTTCCAGTAGTCGTGTGTGAATTTGAGAGTTGGACCATCAAGAAAGCTGAGCACTGAAGAATTGATGCTTTTTAACTGTGCTGGAGAATACTCTTGAATGTCCTTTTGACTGCAAGCAGATCAAGCCAGTCAGTCCTAAAGGAAGTGAGTCCTGAATATTCATTGGAAGGACTGATGTTGAAGCTAAAACTCCAATCCTTTGGCCACCTGATGCGAAGAACTGACTCATTGGAAAAGACCCTGATTATGGGAGAGATTGATGACAGGAGGAGAAGGGGACAACAGAGGATGAGATGGCTGGATGGTGTCACTGACACGATGGACATGAGTTTGAGCAGCCTCCATGAGTTGGTGATGGACAGCAAAGCCTGGTGTGCTACAGTCCATGATGTCACAAAGATTTGGACATGACCGAAAGACTGAACTGAAGTTAACTCTGTTGCATTTGGACTAACAGGACCACAATGACTTCCTTATCCCCACCTGTTCCATTTATCTTGATTTCTTTTGTTATTTCAAGATGGCCCAAACTATGTTATTGTTGTTCAGTTGCTCAGTTATGTCCAACAATTTGAAACCCCATGGACTACAGCATGCCAGGCTGCCCTGTCCTTCACCATCTCCTGGAGTCTGGTCAAACTCATGTCCATTTAGTCAGTGATGCCATACAACCATCTCATCCTCTGTCATCCCTTTCTCCTCCTGCCTCCAATCTTTCCCATCTTAAAGGTCTTAATGAGTCAGCTCTTTGCATCAGGTGGCCAAAGTATTGGAGATTCAGTTCCAGCATCAGTCTTTCCAATGAATATTCAGGATTAATTTCCTTTGGGATTGACTGGTTTTATCTCCTTGCAGTCCAAGGGACCCTAAAGCATTTTTTCCAACACCACAGTTCAAAGATCCGAACTATACTAACAAGAAAACTAAGCAAACACCACTCTCACTGCATGAAAAATGACCAGATAGCAAGAATCTCTTCCTACTACAAGGACTCTCTTCCTCTCTTGAGAGGATGTGACTTTGGACAAACAAGGTGCACCTCATGGAATATGTCCCAGGGAGTAACTCCAGAGGCAGAGTTTAGGATATTGATATGGACCTTAGAAAAGCATTACACTGGATACTTATGGAGTATGTGACTTTCCCATATATCATATCTTTTGATACAAAAATCACAGAGATTTCTGGATTAGAATAATATTCCATAGGTTCTACTAAATGCTATAATGAAAATTGTTTTTGAGTGAGAAATAGTTGTGATTTCCACATTTGTAAAAAATGAACATAATGTTGTGATTCTACCTATCCATCCATCTGTCAGTCTATCTATCCACCTAGTTTATCTATCTATCCATCTGTCCATCCATCTGTATGTCTATCCATCTATCCACCTACTTTATCTATTTAAAATAGCCAAGTTTGATGAAGTATTAATTTTCACTTATTTTGCCATTCTGGTGTTTTGAACACCTACTGTATACCAAGCTGGTGTTGGGTGCTGAGGATAAGAAAGAAAGAAAGTGAGGTGGTTCAGTCCTGTCTGACTCTTTGCAACCCCACAGACTGTAGCCTACCAGGGTCCTCCATCCATGGGATTTTTCCAGGCAAGAATACTGGAGTGGGTCATCATTTCCTTCTCCAGGGGATCTTCCTGAACCAGGGATTGAACCTGGGTCTCCCACACTGCCGGCAGACTCTACCACCTGAGCCACCAGGGAAGCCCCCTGGTTAGCACCTGCTGTATTGTATTGAGCACCAACTGTATACCTAGCTAGTGTTGGGTGCTGAGGATAAAGGGGTATTTAAAAGAGATGGCCTCAAAAATTTTACAATGACTGCTTCATGCAAGAAAAATAAATGTCAGCAGATGAACATCATCACTATAACTTTTAACTTTACAGATATAGAACTTTTCCATTAAGGCAGGAATAGATACCACTGATCTACTGAAAAAACTGATCTGGAAAAAGTGGTATTCTCCACTTCATCTTTTGGGGACATAAAAGTACTAATACTAATAATAAAGTCAACAAACCATTGTTAAGAATATTTAGCTTTCTTTTCTAAAGTGAAATCTCTACATGCTGCTGAAGAAACTAAAGAGATATCATTTTCATGCAGGAAATCAGAAGATAGCAGTAGAAAGGGACATAAAGTTAACAAGATAACAGCAACGACATCAAATTATTGTTGTTCCAGAGGCAGACTCATTTTTCTGTATGTGATTTATTAAGAGTTCCCTGGAAATTCCAGTGAAGAAAATACATAATAAAGAAAAGGGAAGGAGACAAAGATGAAAATTATCAGTACTTAAGTTTTCTATGTTCATGCTGGCATTGCCACTGCAAGTATTTTATTTCATCTACTATGAGAGTGTATTTATTGAACTGTTCCATTTTTAGACTACAGTTGACCCTTGAGCACCATGGGAGTTAGGGAGGCTGATGCTCTGTGCAGTTGAAACTCTGTATATAATTTTACTTGGCTCTTCCTACTCATGGTTTCTTTACATTTACAATTCCTCTGCATCAGTGAATTCAACCAAGTATGGATTGTATAGCATTGTTGTGTTTACTATTGAAAAAATTGTGTGCAGATGAACCAGCCAGCTCAAGCCTGTGTTGTTCAAGGATGAAATGTATTTTAAGGCACTAATTTCTATAGTGTCCTTTGATACTGGTCAGTTACTCTGTTGTTTACATTTTGTCATCTGTTTCCTTCCCCCCATCTCGCTTTTTTCTTTTCTTTTTAATCCTTGCCATCCTGAGTTTAACTTCAAGTATGTACTTCAAGGCAATTTCTTTATTTCTTTTTTTATCACCACCTAACACCAGCTGAGAGTAAGGGAAAAAAAGAAAAATCCAGTTTTCTTCCTAGGAACTGTACAGGACCATAATACATCTAATATTTCATTGAAGTTGCATATAATTAAGAGAGAATTGCAAAGAAAAGGAAGTCATTGAATAAATACAACACTGTGAGGTTTCTGTCTAAATTTTCTCATTAGCTTCTCATTTTCACATACACTGTAATTCTCATCATTTTTATTTTTTTAATTTCTGGTCCTTGATGATAGTATTTTTGCCTTTAACACATTTCTTTGATACTGGAAAGTGTTACTAAAGATTCTAATTTTTAGGTCATTTATTTTTTGATATACAAATACACTAAGCCAGGCAACACAAGAAGTAGAATAGTAAGTTGTAGTTAGACTTTAAAAATACAGAAGATATTTTAAGGCCTTGGGTATTCTAAATTAAATCAATAGCAACTGATTTGGAAAAAAAATTGCAAAACTCCAAATCTGCAGTACACAAGAATCCACAACACCAAACAAGCTAAAGAGCTAATAAATTCTGCAAAGTTTCAGGGTACAAGATCAATGTACAAAACTCAGTTGTGCTTCTGAACTACACCAATGAGCAATCCAAAGAAGAAATAAAGAAAACAATTCTATTTAAAAAGTATAATCATTAGGATGAGAAGTTTGAAGCCAGATTACTTAAGTTCAAGACCCAAGGCCACTACCCACTGGGGACTAGTCTTTATCTTTCACAAGAGGCAACTTTACTGCTAAAGTTCAGTGTGTGTGTGTGTGTGTGTGTGTGTGTGTGTTTTAAAGGATAAATAAGGAAGCCAATTATCATGTTATACTTCAGGTTTTCAGAAGACAATTCTGTGTCAGTAACAAGGATCTAAAAATTTTGCAACTTTTCTCAAAAGTTTTAAGTGAAAAAATTCTATAATTTTATACTTATAAAAATCAGAAGGATTTTTCATTTAAAATATTACACTTGCTGTTCTTTATCTTTATTTCCTTTACATATTCTTTAACATATCTCCAGGTAAATTCCAGGTATGGTTAGCTCAACCTGAACAAGGTATTTATTCCCACTGTGACTCTGTGGACTGTAGCCTGACAGGCTCCTTTGTCCATGGGGATGCTCTGGGTTGCCATGCTCTCCTCCACGGGATTTTCCCACCCAGGGATTGAACCCAGGTCTCCCACATTGCAGGCAGATTCTTTTCCAGCTGAGCCACCAGGGAAGCCCAAGAATACTGGAATGGGTAGCCTATCCCTTCTCCAGGGGATTTTCCTGACCCAGGAATCGAACTGGAGTCTCCTGCATTGCAGGTGGATTCTTTACAAGCTGAGCTACCAGGGAAGCCCCAAAATAAGAGGAGAAATCATCAAGGTTTAACCACAAAAATTTTACTGCAATGATACATAATATTATGGATCAAAACATGCTATGTGTGTCTTCACTTCTGTATTTAGTGGGAATGACACAGTCACCACAGAGAAATTAAGCAAAGTCACATTGCAATCTGATAAATAAGATGCAATATGGTCTTTTATGTGTGATATGGTTTTTCCAAAATCAAAATATGCCCAAAGGTATTGTCTTTGTGCTTGATTTGGGGGGCTCTACCAAGCCATGCATGATTTCTGAGAATCTCTTCTCTTTGTGTCTAATAGATTAATTATTTTTTACTTTAAGAAAACCAAAATTAGCATCTTATCTTCAGTATCTACCATGTCACTTCTCCTTGAGATACATGCTTCCCAATATTTTTCAAGAAATCCACAGAATCTTTTAATTTTCTTATAGAAACAAATTTGTTTAGCAGTTAGGTTAGAGATCAGTTGGCATAATTTTTTAAAAACATCATTTGTGTTAATCTCAGATAATTTATGTCAGTTCTCCTTATGGAAATTAGTTCACAGTAACCACTTCTGGATTTTATTTTCATCTAGGTTGAGGATTCCTAACATAAAACATTATGTTAGAAATATTATTTTGTTCAGTTCAGTCACTCAATCATGCCCGACTTTTTGTGACCCCGTGAGCCACAGCACGCCAGGCCTCCCTGTCCATCACCAACTCCTGGAGTTTACCCAAACTCATGTCCATCGAGTTGGCGATGGCATCCAGGCATCTCATCCTCTGTCGTCCTCTTCTCCTCCCACATTCAATCTTTCCCAGCATCAGGGTCTTTTCCAATGAGTCAGCTCTTCGCATGAGGTGGCCAAAGTATTGGAGTTTCATCCTCTCAAAATAGAGTTAACAAAAACAATCAAAAATCTTGAGTTAGTCTTAAATATTTATTGATGGTCTACAAATAGATAAAATAATGATTTCCTTCCCACTTAATCTTAGAAACAGCTTGGATTACCAGATTTATTATTTAATAGTGACACTAATTGAGGGTAAAATAATGAAATTCTCAATCTCATTAATAACTGTTTGTTGAACTTTTTTTTTAAAATTTTTGTAAACATGTTGAAGACTTTCACAAAGAATTAGGGACCCAATTTTTTATGGTCCCAATTTGTATACACACATACACACACACACACATATATACATAAAATACATCTTATTTTTAAATCTCTTGAGGACTGCTTAATTAATTAGGAAAATCAGATCTAGAGATCAAAATAACTCATACATCTCCTGAGAGTTTAAGTAGTTTACTCTTGTAAAAGTAGCAAATTATTTTTCATACAAGATCACTGCTTTGTGTGTGGGATGTTAAGTCACTTCTGTCATGTCTGACTCTTTGTGACCCTTTGGACCATAGTCCTCCAGGCTCCTCTGTCCATGGGCTTCTCTGGGCAAGAAAACTGGAGTGAGTTGCCATGCCCTCCTCCAAGGGATCTTCCCGATCCAGGGAGGGAACCCAGGTCTCTGATGTCTCCTGCATTGCTGGGTGAATTCTAGTGCCACCTGGGAAGCCAACTTTATCTGCCTTTATTCTGTTCAGCAGACTTATTTCTTTTGATTTTAAAGCTTTCAGATTATATGCATACAGTTTCATAGCTATTAATAGATAATTTATTTGCAAATAAGGAGATCAATTTTAATTCCTGTAGCCAGTATCAAGAAGTTGATTACTTTACAGTGGTTTGTTCTCAAAACAAGGTGATACCACATTTCCGATGGCTGATGGCTTGTGTTCCCCAGGGGATATTTGGGGAAATACAAATTTTCATGCTTTTGGTGGGCTCTCAGTCTCTCCATTTTCAGCACTTTCTGCTGATTTTTTTTCATTAAAATTATTTTACAAGCCTGAAGTAAAGATGTAGGATCTGCTATAAAATGGCAGTGTTTCTGATACCTCATAGTTTCTCCAGTTTCTAACACAGTGAAAATTTCTAGTGATCCTGAGAATGAAGGGATCTGGGCAGTACTTTGGAGAGGTTTCTCTCCCTTAAAATGCAGCTGACATGTTTTTTTATATTATTTTCTGCTGTCTTGAGACTAGTCATTTTTCCATCTAAACTATTTGTCAATGGGGAGACTTTGATTTTCCAATCTGGAGAAATTTTGAAACATTTTAGAGAAAATTGAAAAAGGTTTTACACATCAAAATAGTAAAAGCAAATGATTGGGAGGATTCAGTGTGACCACAGAAGGTTAGAAATAACACAGGAGAGAGTAAGATAAAAAAAAGAAACATGTAAGGTTAGCCTAACACCATGTTAAATATTGAGCTTCCTTGAATTCATGGAGAGAGTTAATTAAGCATACTGAACTCCATTTAATACCATTTTTTTTTCTAGAATTTTGACTGAAATTTTGAATAATATTGGAGGGTCACATGAGTCCTCTTTCAGCTGTCTCTTGATGGTTGCTATGGTATCAGAAGTTCATAAAACAAAAACTATAATTGTTAGTGTTAAAAGCACTTGGAGTCCTTTCTATTTTTATACCTGGACTAAGTATTTGGTTCTAGAATATCCTTTAAAAAATATCGAAGTCATCTGGCAAAGTTTTATAATCTTTTTGTCTATTTACTGAATGGATTAATCATATTTATTTTAGTTATTTGTCTATTATTTTCAACACCTGGATAGTATATCTGTCTGTTCCCACTCTCTGTTCATTGTTTGGTTTTACAGGTCTGTTGTCCTATATCTTTTCATATCTAGTAATTTTTAATTGAGTATTGAATATTGCATATGAAAAATTAGAATATTTGGATAATGGTTATCTTTCTCCAGAGAGTACTTTTTTTTTTATAAAAGTGATTGGTGTACATGTTAGATTCCTTGATCCAGGTGAGTCTTACCCATCACCAGTATGACCAAGTCCTTTGACATAGCCCTGTCAAACTGACATTTTAGAATATTTACCAGATCCACACTTTCTTTCCCCAGAACATGAAGGCTGATAAAACTTGCTTTTGGTGTGTGAGCCTTAACCTATTTCTTGGGTATTCATAGACTGACCTCCTCTTATGTAAATCATGAGTTGGCAAGTGATGGGAGGGAAAATTGAACATAGAATATAAGATTTTACCTTTTTTTCCCCAGAATATTTGTTCTCTCGGCTTTGTGTTGGTATCCATGAAATCCAGTACATTTTCTCTTCAGCCCAGTGAGGTTGCCACAAGCAAATTCTAGACCTCCCTCACTTTCTTTCTTGTGTCCATGCCCAGTGAAAATGAGCACATTTCCGAGGGGAGCAACATTTTTGAAATGGAAGAATACATTTAGCTCTACATTTCTTTCCTCTGGGAACCTGGCTCCTCAAGTCTTGAGTCCCAATACTGTTGAGCTGTTGTTATTTCATATTACTCAGTATACTTGAAAGTTGTTATCTTTGGTAGCACTATTCTAATACCAGTTATAATTTCTAATATTCTATATTATTTTTAGTACAACTTGGGAAAATTCTCTTCTACTATTTCTAGAACAATAGTATTAATAATTGAAATTCTTCTTTCCACTCTTTTTCTTTCCAGAACTCATATTCCTATACATTAGCCTTCTTAACCTACTGTGCTAGCCTCTTTTCTTTTGCATGTTATTTTTATTCACCTGCTCAGTTCTGAGTGTTTAATTTACACTGCTCTCATAGAGAGTGTGGAGAAGGAAATGGCAACTCACTCCAGTATTCTTGCCTGGGAAATCCAAGGGACAGAAGAGCCTGGTGGGCTACAGTCCATGGGGTCCCTAAAAGAGTCGGACACGACTTAGCAACTAAACAACAACATAGAGAGTGTGGGAACAATAGTTTTCATGGTCATCTCTGTGCTCTGCACTTTGGAAATCTAACAATCAGAAATTTTGTAAATTTTTCAAGGTACTTGAGAGGAAGATGAACATTTATGTGTAAGACAAATTTTGAGAGTGGGTATGTGAGTATGTAATGCATGCTTTAGCAGTTATATTATTCAAAACCTCTATAGCATTGGCTTGCTTATTCACGCATGAGCATAAGCTCATGTCCCATTAATAATACCTATCAACAAAAATGTATCATGCATTTCTTATCATGCATAGTCTCTGGTTTAGTATTACTCTTGTTGTTTAGTCACTAACCTGTGTCCAATTCTTTTGCAACCCCATGGACTGTAGTCCACCAGACTCCTCTATCCATGGAATTCTCCAGGCAAGAATACTGGAATGGGCTGCCATTTGCTTCTCCATGGAATTTTCCTGACCCAAAGTTTGGATCCACATCTCCTGCATTGGAAGGTGGATTCTTTATGACAGAGCCACCAAGGAAGCCCATTATTCTATTTGGCATATATTAAATCATGACATCTGTTCATTTGTTGAAGAGTCATTCTTTAAAATGTGACCTTTTTGCACAAAGACTCTCAAGAGTCTTCTCCAATCCTGTAGTTCAAAAGCATCAGTTCTTTGGCTCTCAGCTTTCTTTATAGTCCAACTCTTGCATCCATACATGACTATTGGAAAAACTATAGCTTTCACTTTTGCTGACAAAGTAATGTCTCTGCTTTTTAATATGCTGTCTAGGTTGGTCATAGCTTTTTTCCAAGATGTAAGTGTCTTTTAATTTCATGGCTTCAATCACCATATGCAGTGATTTTGAAGCCCAAGAAAATACAGTCTGTCACTGTTTCCATTGTTTCCCCATCTATTTGCCATGAAGTGATGGGACCTGATGCCATGATTTTAGTCTTTTGAATGTTGAGTTTTAAGTCAACTCTTTCCCTCTCCTCTTTCACTTGCACCAAGAGGCTGTTTAGTTCCTCTTAACTTTCTGCCATAAGAGTGGTGTCCTCTGCATATCTGAGGTTTTTGATATTTCTCCTGGCAATCTTGATTCCAGCTTGTGCTTCATCCAGCCCAGCATTTCTCTTGGTGTACTCTGCATAGAAGTTAAATAAGCAGGGTGACAATATACAGCCTTGATGTACTCTTTTCCTGATTTGGAACCAGTCTGTTGTTCCAGTTATGGTTCTAACTGTTGCTTCTTGACCTGCATATGAGTTTCTCAAGAGGCACGTCAGGTGGTCTGGAATTCCTATCTCTTGAAGAATTGTCCACAGTTTCTTGTGATCTACACAGTCAAAGGCTTTGGCATAATCAATAGAGCAGAAATAGATGTTTTTCTAGAATCCTATTGCTTTTTCTATGATCCAACACAGAAATTAGGTACATAATAGAATTTTTTGAAGCATCACTTCACATTCAGAAATATGGGTACTTTTAAAAACTTTATTTCTCCTCCTTTACATAGTTCTCAGTGATCATTTTACTCTTGCTTTGTTTTATTTAACTTAATTGGAAGTTACATAAGTACATCAAGAAAGTCTCTTTCAGAATATATAATCTATGTTCAAGTCCAAATATGCTATAGACTGTGTAATATCCTTTGAAACTTAATGCACAGATGATAATTCACTGTGTTAGAAATGATATTTAGCATCTTTAAGAAGGATACTTTTTATCCTAATTATTACTTTAAGCATTGTGCAGAATTTTTTTATGTAAAAAATTATAAAATAATATCAAATGACATACTGAATATGAAAATCTAACATTCTAGTTCACCAATATTAAAAATCTATGTATATGTATTTTAATGGCAAGTCTTTATCCTTATACAAGTTTTAAAACATGCATTAGTTACCAATGAATTTATGTTTCTAATTTCAGCTGAAACTGTATATTTCATAAGCATTTTTTATAAATGTTAGATCTTAATAGCAGTCAAATTATATTTAAATAATATCCATTGCTTATTTAGATGAGGCATTTCAAAATTATGATGTGCTTATATTTGCCTTTAAATATTTCTTAATTCACACTAATGATGTCATCAAACCAAACATTACTTACTTGTTTAAATTCACAAATATAGTGAGATTTTTTTCTTGCTTCAGATACACTGATTCCACTAGAATAATACTCTATATTCTATATGTACTATATATGTGTTGCAATAAAAATAAATATTTTACTAATATAAAACACATCATATTATATCTCAAAATAAAACCATGATTTTTTTAAATTTAGTTTCAGGGAAATTTTTAACTAAAATTTTATATAATGCTTACTCTTAAGTATAAAGTAACATGAAGTATTTAAAGACAAATGCTGTGGAATATGTTCAAGTTAATAAAGCTACTTAGACATTGAGCAATTAAAAGCAAGCAAGTAAGTGAACCAAACAAAACAAACAAACCATTTTTAATGTATACTTTGTAGTTCAGCCAGTAAAGAATCCATCTGCAATGAGGGAGACCCTGGTTCAATTCCTGGGTAAGGACGATCCCCTGGAGAAGGGAATGGCTACCCACTCCAGTATTCTGGCCTGGAGAATTACATGGACTATACAGTCTATAGGATTGCAGAGAGTCAGATATGACTCTTGTCATTTTCATTTTTCTAAGGGACACAATTGAAAAACAACCAAAGCAAGGCTAATGGAGATAATTAGATAAATGTCATTTTAAGAATAGTTTCAGATGCAATTTGTATTTAAGATGGAATTTTTGAGAGAATAGATCAATGAATATGCATTTTGCAGCAATGAAGCTACTCTAAAACTATTAAAATAAGCAAGAAAAAGAAAATGCTTTCTAGTTAAATTTTGCAAAAGATATTAAGAAAGTTTTTTTGTTCCAGTGTTAAATTCTTTAGAAGTTATTGATTCAAAGTGAACCTCTCAGTAGTTAAAATATTTTAAATAGTCTAAGTAGGAAATATCTCTATATATCACATCCTTTCTGATTACTTGTATTTTTATTGCAATAATATTCCAATGTAGTCACTGTGTTTCAATTTGATATTAATATTATCCCATCTTACCATGTGTTAATACACCTTTGCTCTTTATTAATAAATACAAGTTTTAATACCTGAAAACTTCAGAATTTCCTATTTGATTTCAAGCGTTTGTCTTTCGTTACAAAAGGAGAAGTATTTTCATAATTTTATAACTTTTAGATTCACTTTCAAAGGTTTATTATTTTTCTTCATATGATTGAAATACAATAATGAATATGAGGTTTTAGTCTGTTTTCTCATGGAGTTTGGTGTAACGGGGAGGAAGTATGGTAAATAAGTGTGATGTGTGTTATAACAGGGAAAAATGCAGAGTATCATCAAAGCATGAATGAAAGGGATTCCTAAGGTCTGAAGTGTCAGCAAAGTCATCCAAAAGGATATGCTATTATGCTTCAAATTTGAAGAATCAGTTAGGCTTTCTATCTATCCAGGGGTTTGGGTCAAGAATAGCCTACAAAAAGGAAACATCAAGTTTTCAGCTCCAGAGATGAGGGGACTTCTCAGAGTTATAAGAAGACTATTTATGTCCATGAACAAAGAGAACAAGTTCATAAGTGGCCAGAAATGATGCTGGAGAAGTACCTAAGGGGTAGAAGTACATAAGGGGTATAGAATATAGGTATTTGTAAGTTATGTTGATGTCTGTAGATTTAATCTGTAGTTACAGTATGACACAATGAGATCTGTACACATAAAAGCAAAAATGATCACTTTGTTGAAATGAAAATGAATCTGTGAAATACCTATGTAGAGATGCCTTACCTAACAGAAACAAAGAATTTACATGAGTTCAGGTGCATGAAAAATAGTCATTATTTTCCCAGTTATCCTTAAAATTCTGAAATCTACATTTAAAACTTAAATGTAACTCCTGTCTTTAGCTACCTCTCACATAATGCAAAAACCTACAATGCTTTAATATCCACCATCATTTTCTTGACATAGATGCAACTTTAATCTTGTGTTTTAACTATATTTCAGTATTTAAAATATTGTTATTAAAATGTAATATACATTAAAAGGTGTGCATAGTGCAAATCAATGCCCAGAATGGATTTTCATTAATTGAAAGTTTATCCCTGTAATTAAGAATCAGATCTAAAGCATAGATTTACCAGAGTCCACAAAAACCCTTTCTTCTGCCTCATTCCAGTCAGTAGCCCTTCAGATTATTGCTTTCTGGTTTCTGTCTGCATCAGGTAAATCTGTTCAGTTTTGTAGATTATGTAAATAGAGTTCTACCTATGTGTTGTCTCTTTTGACATTTGCACTCAATATCTGTGATATTCATGTATATTGTTGGAGCTCATTAATTCTTACCACCAGGGTATAGATCACTATGAAAATATACCAAAATGTATCCAGACCTCTGCTAATGGACATTGGTTGTTAATTTGGATCTACTCAAATAGTGTAGCCAAGAACATGATGGTACATATCTTTGGTACACATCTGTACTCATGACTGTTAGATATCTATCTGGTAGTTTAAAATAAGTTATGAAAAGGCAGAACAACTCAAAACGCAAAGCCGAGACCCCAGAGATCAAGAGATCATAGCCAAGGAGTAGTATTTCCAGGTCTTCAAATCTAATAGAGTTCACTTAACTGGATTTCAAAACTGCTTTGGACCAGAAACTATTCTGTCCCTTCAATTCCCATGCCTTTGGAGCCACACTTTCTATAATTATAACCTCATGCCTGTCACATCATTGTATGTTAGGAGTATTAGAGGTAAATACCTTATTGCTTAGTATTAAAGGTTCACAGATGGAAGAGGATTAGATCTCAGGAAATTTAATACCCAAAAGTTTCATATATGCCTGATATTAGTGGTGGGATTTTGGACATAGAACTGATGCTATGATGAGCTGAGATTTTTAGAACCTTGAAAGGAGCTAGATGTACTTTTTACTAAAGACTGTAATGACTCTTTGGGGGTTTAGAATATACTGTGGCAGGCAGGTTTCTAAAATATGCCCCCTCCAATATTCTTGTCTTTAAGCTATCCAATAAAATTTTAATATAGGTATAGCTGTAAAGGAAATTTTTCAGAAGTAATTATAGTCTGAAGTCTGTTGACAGTAAGATATGGAAATTATTGGCATGCCTAGATTTAGTAGCTACTCAATCCTCTAAAGAGATAATTTTCTTCAGCTGGTGTCAGAAGAACTCAGAGAGATGGGATCTCGCTGGCCTTGGGGAAGGAAGTAAACAGCTATGTTCTGAATTGCTGATGGAGAAAGGGCAAAGTGCATCGTGTGTAACAACCAGAAAGCAAAAAAAGCAGCACAGACATCAAGGCTCCAATCACAAGGAAACAAACGTGACCAACAATCAATGTTTTAGAAAGACCCTAAGCCTTAAATGAACATTGTAACACTAGATGATGCTTTGGTTTCAGCCTATGAGACCTGAGCAGAGCATCTTGCTCACCAGAGACTGGACTCAAGACTTTTCTTTTTTTAATTTTCTTTACTTTATTGTGTTGGTTTTGCCATACATTGACATGAATCTGCCATGGGTATACATATGTTCCCCTTCCAGAACCCCCCTCCCTCCTCCCTCCCGATTCCCTCTCTCTGGGTCATCCCGGTTCAATACTGATATAATAATGAGCACTATTTTAAACTTCGAAGTTTGCCATACTAGTTACAGTAGCTGGAAACCAAAACACAAGGATAGCACAGCATAAGAGAATAACAGATCAATGTCTGTCATGAACCCATCTTTAGAAAACTAAAAACAATTGGCAAATTGAATATAATAATACAATACAATAATAACTTCCACTTGTGATGCAGATTCATTTAAAAATACTCGGGATAGAAAAGAATATGCTTATTTGTTAAAGGACCCCATAAAATGTAAAAAATGAACAAGAAAGATAAAAATGTAAAGAAAAATATTGTATTAGTGAGGGATTAGTGTAAATTTATCTCTAGTAATTATATATGAGGCAAGGATTCCTAATGTTCAGTCAGACGTATTATTTAATAATGCCCACTAGACTTACCAGTTTTGCTTTTGTTTTAATTTTAATCTTTAGGTTTTTTTCCTACATATATATGTGAGATCATGTTGTATATAAAAAGAGAGAATGTTACTTCTTCCTTTCCAGTTTGAATTTCTTTCATTTTTCTTGCCTCATTGCTCTGATTAGGACTTCAAGCATCATGTTGAATAGAAGTGGAAAGAGTGACACATTCTTACTGTATTCCTCATACTATATGAAACATTTCCACTTTTCACTGTGGAGTATTCTGGTACCTGTGGGCTTTTGATATGTGACCTTTAGTATGTTGAGATCATTTCTATCTTTTCCTAGTTTGTGGAGTGGTTTTACTGTGAAAAGATGTTGGCTTTTGTCTGACATCTCTTCTGTATCAATTGATATGCTCATGTGAGTTTTGTCCTTCATGCTGTTACTGTGGTGTTTACTTGGATTTATTTGCATATTATTTAACCAGCCTTGCCTTTAGGAGCTTCCCCAGTGCTCAGTAGTAAAGAATCTGACTGCAGTGGAAGAGATGCAGGAGACACAGGTTCACTCTCAGGGTCAGGAAGATCCCCTGGAGGAGAAAATCACAACCCACTTGAATATTCTTGTCAGGACAGTCCCATGGACAGAGGAGCCTGGCAGGCTACAATCTCTGGGTCTCAAAGAATGGGACACATATGAGTGACTGAGCATGACTTTATGCATAAGTCTCCCTTGGCCATGGTGAGAAGTCCTGTATCATGCTGTAGAATCCAGATCTCTAGTATTTTGTTGAGGAGTTTTGTGTCAGAATTCATCAGCGATAGTGCTCTGTAATGCTTTTGTTGTTTTGTTTGTTTCATATTAGTACCTTTGTCTGGCTGTGGTATCAGGATAATGCTAGCATCATAAAACAAATTTGAAGTTTTCTTCCACTTCATTTTTTGGGGTAGAATTTCAAAAGAATTAGTGTTAATTATTATTTGAATATTTCATAGATTTCTCTAGTAAAGTCATCAAGTCTTGGGCCTTTGTTTGATGGGAGTATTTTGATTACTGATTCAATGTCCTTACTAGTTAATTCTGAGAAAATTTAAATTTTTCTCATTTTTATAGATAAGTATACTTCATATATTTAAAATGTATATACTACTTAAAGCCATTTACAAATTCAAGTTAATCTCTATCAAAATCCCAATGGTATTTTTTGAGAAATTGGAAAAGTTTTTAAAATTCATGCACCCCTAGGGGCTTCATGTCAAAACAATCTGGAAAAAAGAACAAAATTGAAGGTCTCACAGTTCTTATTTCAAGACATACTGCACAGCTGCAGTAATTAAAACACTGTGATGTGAGTAGCATAATGACAGATTCATAGACCAGTGGAACAGAATAGACAGCCCAGAAATAAGCCCATGTATACATATGGTCAAATGATTTTTGACAGGGTCCCTAAGACCACAGGAGACTGATTCTCTAGATAAACAGGTTGCCATTAATTTGTGTCTGTGTCCAAATCCTTATCTATATCTCCATCAATAACTATGCTTCTGTCTTTATCTACCTGTCTATTTTGTCTACCTGACTGTTTATAGTAGATATTTTAAAGACCTTGAGATTACATGAATACCACAAACAACACTGATGCGTCCCATCTTTTAAGATTTGTCTTTGCGATTCTATCAATTGTGTTAAATTGAGAAAGCCTTTTCTGTTCTCTCAGTCTTCATCTGTTGTCCCATAAATAATACTGGGATAACAATCTCTCCTGCCCAAATCGCAGGATTTTATTGAACTTTCAAAGCACGTTCATGGATGTTTCAGATGAGATAACATATTTGAATGAGCTTTAAAACCCTGGTATGCAAATGCAGTGTTATTATTGATTTAGAAAAAAATTAATGAATACCTTATAACCTCTAATGTTGCTTTTTAATCCATGAGCTATTTTGCTTCAGGCATCTTTAACTTTCTCTAATGGATATGCATTTGCCAAGGAGCAAGAGTTTGAAACTAAGAATTGACGATTATTATTTGATGAAATCTAAATTAATTGTATGTTTGAGGACATTAGGATAATGCACTGTCAAGTGGTAGATACACATATTTTCATCCTTTAATCATCTTTTCTTCATGAATTAACTAGAGAATCATCATGCTGTACACAATTTATATGTTAATATCAAATAAAGACTCTATGATTTTATTAAAAATTCCTCTGCATATGCCATTGGCCCTGATTTTCATCCTCAGTACATCATATTTCACTCAATCATACCCAAATTACTGTGGAGGCTATAGTTCCCTCTCACTACCATTTAGAGTGATTTAAATTTTAAAGAGGATTTTAAATACATGCAATATAGGATATTTTATGGAAGTGTCAAAAATATGCATATAAAATCTTGAAAGATGCAACTCATAACATTACTCTCTGTTCCATATATAATCCTAATTAAATTGCCTTTTCTGATCATACTTATCAACTGTGCATAGCAGGAAACCTTCATTCATAAAATGGTAACTTATGGTATATTTTCATAAAAATATAGAGAGTTATACAGCACAGTCTTTAGATCTGGAAATACCTTTTTATACCTTTAAGCAAACTTCTTCTGTATTATATGTGGTAATAGTGTTTTTGTTAAATGCTTTCAGACACAAAGGGTTTATCTTATTCAGTCACTAAGTCATATCCAACTCTCTGCGAACCCATGGACTGCAGCACATCAGGACTTCCCTGTCCTTTACCATCTCCTGGAGTTTGTTCAAGCTCGTATGCATTGAGTCAGTGATGCCATCCAACTATCTCATCCTCTGTCATCCCTTTATCCTCCTGCCTTCTGTCTTTCCTACCTAGACAGCATATTAAAGGGTTCATGACAACCAGATAAATTTCTTTAAATTCTTAAAGATATGGGAATATCAGAGTACCTTGCCTGCCTCTGAGAAACCTGTATGCAGGTCAAGAAACAACAGTTAGAACCCAACACGGAAGGGACTGGTTCAAAATCGGGAAAGGAGTACATCAAGGCTGTATATTGTCACCCTGCTTACTTAACTTATATGCAGAGTACTTCATGAAAAATGCCAAGCTGGATGAAACACAAGCTGGAATCACGATTGCCAGGAGAAATATCAGTAACCTCAGATATGCACAAATGACATGATCCTTATGACAGAAAGTGAAGAAGAACTAAAGAGCCTCTTGATGAAAGTGAAAAAGGAGAGTGAAAAAGCTAGCTTAAAGCTCAACAATCAGAAAACTAAGATCATGGCATCTGGTCCCATCACTTCATGGCAAATAGATGAGGAAAAAGTGGAAAAGGTGACTGACTTTATTTTCATAGGCTCCAAAATCACTGCAAGTGGTGACTGCAGCCATGAAATTAAGATGCTTGCTCCTTGGAAGAAAAGCTAAGACAAACCTAGGCAGTGTATTAAAAAGTAGAGACATCGTTTTGGCAACAAAGGTCCATCTAGTCAAAGCTATAGTTTTACATTAGTCATGTATGGATGCGAGAGTTGGACTATAAAGAAGGCTGAATGCCAAAGACTGGATGCTTTTGAACTGTGGTGTTGGAAAAGACTCTTCAGAGTCTCTTGGACTGCATGGAGACCTAACCAGTTAATCCTAAAGGAAATCAGTTCTGAGTATTCATTGGAAGGACTGATGCTAAAACTCCAGTACTTTGGCCACCCGATGGGAAGAAGTGACCCATTTGGAAAGACTCTGAAGCTGAGAAAGATTGAAGGCAGGAGGAGAAGGAGATGACAGAAGATAAGATGGTCAGATGGCATCACTTATTCAATGAACTGAGTTTGAGCAAACTCCAGGAGATTGTGAAGGACAGGGAAGCCTGGCATGCTGCAGTCCTTGGGGTCACAAAGAGTCAGACACGACTGAGTGACTGAACAACAACGTCAGATAAGTCCAGAAATGTCAGGAAATCAACGAGTTGTCAGATGCTTTGACTGCTTTTTCATTTGCTTATTTTTTTAAATTTTGAAATAGATTCAATTCACAACATTGTAAAAATGGTACAGTCTTTGTATTACCTCAACCACCAGACTCCCCCAGCGTTAGCATGTCCCTTCCATACATTGACTGAAGGTTGTTCAGGGGCTCCTCGTGTTCTGGAGTCCTGTCATGTGCTGCTCCCACAGTAATGTTCAGATTGTAAAGCATAATCCAGTTTTTCATTTACGATAGTTGCATTTTCCTTCCCTCTAGCACTTTCTCTAGATGTATGTATACAAGCATGTATAATATTTTAATTAAAATTATGCTAATATAATGTGTATTTAAAAACCAAAGTGTACAACATGATTGTTGTACAAGTACAACCCTCTAGTTTATGGTGCAGAGATACCTTACCTCTTTGTTGCAAAATAATTTTCATTTGAATGAATAATTTAAATAGTAAAATGAATTAATGTATTTATATTTCTTATATTAACTTGTGTATTTCAGGAGTTCCTCTAGTGATTGTAATTGTTGGTTCTAATTGAATATGGATTTTATTCTTTCTATTTTTAAATTAATTTAATTTTTTTGGCCATGCAGCATGTATAATCTTAGTTCCCTGACCAGGGGTTGCTCCCTCTGCATTGGGAGCATCCAGTCTTTTTTTTTTTTTTTTTTTTTACCTACTCTCTATAGTAGTTGGGAAAAATGAATGGGGACTCAATATACAAAGATAAATAATAAATATTAAAAGACATAAAACGAAAGTATGTTGCTAACACACAGAATTAACTCTGTGATTTGTTGCAGAAGAGTTCTTTTACCAACTGCCTT
>ML661352.1:1718110-1791236 GCA_007570785.1 Antilocapra americana | reverse complement strand
TCAGCATTAAAAAAAAATTCATTTGAAGCAATTCTACTCAGATGGACGAAACTGGAGCCCATTATCCAGAGTGAAGTAAGCCAGAAGCAAAAACAACAATACAGTATATTAACACATATATATGGAATTTAGAAAGACGGTAACGAGAACCCAACATGCGAGACAGCAAAAGGAACGCAGATGGTATAGAATAGACTCGTGGACTTTGTGGATGAGGGTAAGGGTGGGATGATATGGGAGAAGGGCATTGAAACAAGTTAATTATCATATGTCTAATCAATCGCCAGCCCAGGATTGATGCTCGGGGCTAGTGCAGCGAGATTCCCCGGGGGGAGGGAGGAGGGAGTGGGGTTCTGGAGGGGAAGCATATGTAAACCCATGGTGATATGATGACGTATGGCAAAAACAATAAAAAAAATTAAAAAAAATTAAAAAATAAATGTTAATCATGTCTTAAAAACATCTAGAGCAGCATCTCAAGTAGCGTTTGAGCCCCAAAGAGCCAGTAACTAAGTTGACATAAAATTAACTATCAATACCAAGTTATGGAAACAATGCCATAAATATTTACATTTTTGTCTATAATTTTAAATAAAATTTTGATCTTTTTGAGGTGTTCTGTACTTTTCCAGATTTAGATAGTCTCTGTTACTTTTAAAAAGTATTTCACTTGTTCAAGTGCTAATTGAAATCTATGAATAGTGAGAGAAACACACCTGTGTTTATAGGTAGAGTAGAAATAGTTTTTGTTTCAAACTGTTTGCCCTAAGTATTGCCCAGAGAAAACTCATGGAATAATGAGACATTAAAAAAAAAAACCCTCCAATGACTCTAAATAAAATTGAAAATGAATAAAAGCTTCTTAGGAATCTCTAGTCTTCAGGAATGAAAAGAGTCTAGAAAATTTCCTGTTAAATTACACAAGGTTGAAATTATTATACTCAGAACTAAATGTGGGCCATACCTGTGAAGTTGCGCTACTTTGAATGATTTTTATTTTTCCAGTGATGGTTTTTCTAAGTTCAAACTATTCAACTTCAAAGGGGAAAGTTTAATAAAGGGCTCACTCCATGCATGTAAGTGCGCAAGCCACCAGAGTCCCTGCCCCCAGCACCAGCGCTCAATCTGTGCTTCCTTATGTGTACAGAAAACAGAATCCACTGAATCACAGATTGGTGTCTGGGCCTCAGAGAGGGTGTATGTGTCCCACGTGGATGAATCGATGGAAAGTTTACTGTCAAAGGAGCCTTTGGATCAGCTGTATGCTGCTGAGAGGGTTAATTTTTCATTTCAGTAAACACTGTCTAACAGCATTCTATTTTATGGGCAGAGGCATTAATGGATTAAAAACACAAGTTCTCCAGACCACTATTTCTTAATATGCTTTGGCCCAATATGACATAAATAATAAAGTGATTAAGAAGGATTTTGAAAGTGTAAAGTGCTAAGAGGGATAAAGGGCTTTTACAGTTAGTGTTTGGTGCTAGTCAAAACTGTATGTATATGTATGCTTATATCCACTTACGGAGAATCCTGAGTTCTCAAAAGATGGTGATGTGTTGCATATCTTACATGGCCCATTAGCACTTTTCCAGTGTTGAAAGCTCCAGCTCTATAATTTACCCACCTCTTTCTTTAAAATTATAGTTTTGCAGTCACGTCAATCAACAGTGTCTTCATCTCTGAGAAGCTATGCAGTGAGAATAGACACTGGTGGTTTCCATGTGGATGTATGGATTCATGGTGTGCTTGTATGCTCAGATGTGCAAATCTATTCCAGAAGTAAAGGCTGAGTATATATGTACCATGAGCTGTGTGCTGCTGTAGGTCCAGATATGATTCATGTGCATACGTAAGAAATATTGAGAAAAGAATACAAAGAGGAGATGTTGCATCATCTATAGTTTCTGGGAAGATATTAAAAATAGAACAGTGTGACTGGTCCTAGAGATGTAAGGGAAAGTCAGGGGCCATGATTTCTAGCTCTGAGAGCTTGGGCGAGGATCCGTCTTCTCAAATCTGGGAGATAATGTCTTCTTCATAAGGGTGTTGGGAACATTAATCACAGCAAGGTTTTCCAAATTGGTGACATGTTATAAATCCTTAATAAATATTAGCCTCCTCCTCCTTCAACATTAAGCAGTGATCCCAGATTCTCAACAACTACCTAAGAAATTGAAGGTATCTAACACACAATCTAGAAAAATACACAACACATAATTATAGATGTTTCAAATCCAAGATGTTGCTTTACAATATCTGTTTAGATGGTCTCTATGCCTTGTACTGGAGGAGATTAGAAAATAGTCCCCAGTAAGACAAGCAAAGTATTGTTGCTTTTTTGAGTTCTTTTCAATTCTTCTTTTTTAAATTAATTAATTAATTAATTTGGTTTTTTGGTAACAAATTCAAGAAAGACTTTTTCTTTACAATATTGTGTTGGTTTTGCCATTCATTGACATGAATCCGCCATGGGTGTACATGTGTTCCCCTTCCAGAACCCCCCTCCCACGTCCCTCCCGATTCCCTCTATCTAGGTCATCCCAGTGCACCAGCCCTGAGCACCCTGTATCATGCATCAAACCTGGGCTGGCGATTTGTTTCACATATGATAATTTACATGTTTCAATTCTTTCTTGATATGCTTTTTTGTGATTCATTTTATTTTTGCTATTTTCAAGAAATAGAATACTGGATACCTCTACGTTAAATCCTACCCTCTCAATAGTTTTGGGTTCTTATTTAAGTTCCTATGAAGCAACTGAGGTCTGGTGAAATTCAGTGGTAGTAGTTATGCCTGCAGGGCATAGAAATTGATTTTTCTCCTCTTTCATCTTGTTGTCTAAAGATCATTAGAATGCCGTTTGGACCACAACCTGAGGCCATGCCATAATATTGGCAGAAACAGAGTAAAAATGTAGATTCTTGTCTCTGCCAAGAATCATGTGAAAAAAGAGCCACTGCTCTTTGGGATTGTATAAATGGTGAGCTTAAATGCCTCACATGCTATATACAGCCTGGTAGCATTTGTTTTGCAAATCAAATTTCCTCCTGTAATCTGTGTTTATGTAGTGTGTCAATCCGCTTAACCCTCTACTGCAATGTGTTTATTTTGCTAAAAATAGCAGTATGTTTAGTAAAGAATCCAAATATTTCTTCGCTGTCACTGTCATTAGCTGCATTGTCATCTGGTAAACAGTGCGTGGTTTACGCTGTAGATACGCTGAGTGTCAGTGATGGCTGTGTGTGTTACCTGGCTCTAAACATATTTCCATTAACTCACAGGTTAGCAGAGCTTACTGTGGGTCACATTTTCGTCTAATCAAATTCAGGCTGAATTACCTCCCCAAAGGAAAGAGAGTAATAGGAAAATCTGATTTAAGAGACACACAGTGATTTTGTTAAATGAATAATGAACATAGCACTCTGCTCCTGAGCAGGACTTCCTCTCGAATAGCAAATAGCACAGTGGGGAATCCTCAGCCCCCGTGCTTAATAAGGAAAAGCCTGAACCCTTACATTTTCAAGACCAAATTTGCACACTTCCACTGTGTGTTTATAAAAATCTTTAGCCCCAGGACACTTTGTCTTCCATAAATATGATTTCTGGAGTCGAAATACTCAATAAATCCTCTCTCTCAGTCATCTCCAAGCAGATGAAATAAATTTTGCTTCAGACTTTCTCATATCCAAACACATACGATGGAAAGACCTCCATATTTCTTTTTTTAAAGGTCTGGAACTTTAATTTTTTTAAGTATAGTTGATTTATACTGCTGTGTTAATTACTGCTGTATAGCAAAGTGATTCAGTTACATACATATTCAGTATACACACACACACACACACACACACACACACACATATATATATACACTCTGCATTCTATATGTTAAAGCTTACAGCTGCTGATCCCAAACTCCCACTTCATCCATCCCTTAAACCCCTTCCCATTGGGAACCAACAGTCTATTCTCTATGTTTGTAATTCTGGTTCTGTTCCATTCTGTTCATGTCTACCATATTTGAGATTTCACACATAAGTGATATCATGTAGCATTTGGTTCTCTCTCTTAGACTTATTTCACTTAGTATGATAATCTCTAGTTGCATCAGATTTCTTTAATTCATTCAACTATGCCTTAAATTAGCTATATTTATTGAGTAGCTAAAATGAGCCCAAATCTCTGACTGTAAACTTCAAAAATGCAGAATTTAAGCTTCGTTGCTTTGATTGAATATTCATTTACTTTCATTCCATGTTATAAAATAATCTCATATATATATGTATAAATTTGTAAAGTACCTGATATTTTAAAATATTCCATCTGAGTTTTATGAAATCAAATAGAATTTCATGCTCTTACAAATATATGAGGATTTTCATACATAAACTGATAAAAATCTTCTGAAGATTAAGCATATTTTCTAATCAAGAAATTTTGAAATGCTGATTTTTGAAAGGCACTCAAAAACTCAAGCAAGGATTATTCAATTTTTGCTTGTTTGTTTCAAAAAAATAATCAGCAAATATTTTTCTATACATCAATAGTCTCTTATTTACCTACTGGAAGAATCTGAAATTATAGTCCAACAGATTTTATCTGCCTAAAAATATAAGCATTTAGTAAAGCAAACAGAATTGATTTAGATGTGTACCCATGCTGATTTGTGTTGTAGTCGCTAAATCTAAAGCCCAATCCCCTTTGCATTGGCAACCCCTAGTCTGTTCTCTATGTTCACAATTCTGTTTCAGATAGATTCTTGTGTCCAACTAAGTGTCTGACTCTTGTGAGCCCATGGACTGTAGCCCGCCAGGCTCCTCTGTCTGTGGAATTCTCCAGGCAAGAATGCTGGAGTGGGTTGCCATTTCCTTTTCCAAGGGATCTTCCCGACCCAGAAATCAAACGTGGGTCTCTTGCCTTTCGGGCAGATTCTTGACCCACTAACCTATGAGGGAAGATCCCTACCCATGCTGATTTAAATGAGTTTAAAGGGACCTCTGATATTCTGTCATAATATTACCTTTTAATGACACAAGAAGAATTGAGATATCCCTGGAAAGCATATATTTTTTGGCTCATTTATTATGAAACAAAAAGCAACTATATGAAATGCAACATCCTTAGTACATTATTTTACAAAACTTCATTTCTAAATTCCTGGGTTCTTAGAATACCTAAAACAACATGACTCTCTATGGAAATCTCTATCTATTGAAGAAACTGATCTGTCTGAATCACATTCTTGTACTTAATATATCAATATCCTAACACTGTTTGAGAGACATCTATTTTGTAAATAGGGACCTCAATTTATAAGGCAAATGATATTTTAGATGGTAGTGAATGTATAAGAGATTGAAAACATATTGCAAAGCTAATTATTTCCAGGTGAAAGAAAAATTGACTCCAAACTGATGTAATTCACTTGAAGAAATCCAGTATAATGTCTGGAATATAATAAGTACTTGAAAAGATTATCTGTCCTTAAAATAACTATTTTATTTTAGTTCCAAGGGAGGGAAGGAACATTCTTTGTCTTATATCTCTATTGCCAGCTGTAAACAACAAGAAAACCTTTATGCATATTATTTGTATAAGTACTGAAAAATAACATTTTAAAAATTCAAACTAATGATGATAATTATCTAATTTAATTTAAAAAAATAGCAAACAAAAATAGAAAGCAAGGATTTTTTTCCCTACTGTCTTTGGTATGAAAGAACAAAGAAGTCAAATTTCTCTTCTAAAATCATAGTCCAGTCAGTTGTTGAATCCCAGACTTCGCCTCTGGTGTTAGAATCCGTCCCTCCTCAGTAACCTGTTATTTACCTTTGGGGACAACATGCATAGACCTAGAGGGTATCACACCAAGTGAAATGCCAACCATATGTTGTATGACTTCACTTATATGTTGAATCAAAAAACAAATGAACAAACTTAACAAAATAGAAACAGGCATAAAGTCAGAGAACAACAGAAGGTTGCCAGAAGGGAGGGGAGTGAGGGGAAGGAAGAAATAGGAGAGGGAGAGAAAGAGGTACAAACTTTCAGCTGCAGAGTAAATGAGTCTTGAGTGTGATATATACAGTGTGGGAAACATAGTCAATGCAATATCTTTGTAGGCTGTAATACTGAAACTAGATATTCTGTCCTAGTATAGGAAAATCTAGTACAGTATGTAACATAGTGTGAAATATGTAGGCATATGGAATCACTGTAGATTCAGTTCAGTAAGAGGAACTAACACAGTATTGTTGGTCAAGTATATTTAAAAAAAAAACAAGCTCATAGAAAAAGAAATTATATTTTTTGTTTGTCAGAAACAGCAGGGAGAGGGAAGAGGTACAAATGTCCAGTAATAAATGAGTCCTAGCAATGTAATATACAGCATGAAGAATATAATGAACGCGGATGTGTATTATGTGTAGAGTCTTCACTTGATTTGTTGGAAGAAGGTGTTTGTTATGACCAGTGCATTCTCTTGGCAAAACTCTATTAGCTTTTGTCATGATTCATTCTGTACCCCAAGGCCAAATTTGCCTTTTACTCCAGGTATTTCTTGACTTCCTACTTTTGCATTCCAGTCCTCTATAATGAAAAGGACATCTTTTTTGGGTGTTAGTTCTAGAAGGTCTTGTAGGTCTCCATAGAACCATTCAACTTCAGCTTTTTCAGCATTACTAGTTAGGGCATAGACTTGGATTACTGTGATATTGAATGAAGGCTCTATACATGGACATCACCAGATGTCATTACCAAAATGACATTTTGGTCAATACCAAAATCAGAATGATTATATTCTTTGCTACCAAAGATGGAGAATATCTATACAGTCACCAAAAGACAAGACTAGGAGCTAACAGTGGCTCAGATTATGAACTCTTTTTTGCCAAATTCAGATATAAATTGAAGAAAGTTGGGAAAACCACTAGACCATTCAAGTATGACCTAAATCAAATCCATTTCAATTATACAGTGGAAGTGACAAATAGATTCAAAGGATTAGATCTGATAGAGAGTGTCTGAAGAACCATGGACTGAAGTTCATGACATTGTACAGGAGGCAGGGATCAAGAATATCCCCAAGAAAAAGAAATGCAAAAAGACACAATGATTCTCTGAGACTTTACAAATAGCTGGAAAAGAAGAGAAGCAAAAGGCAAAGGAGAAAAGAAAAGATACATACATTTGAATGCAGAGTTCTAAAGAATAGCAAGGAGAGATAACAAAGCCTTCCATAGAGATCAATGCAGATAAACAGATGAAAACAACAGAATGGGAAAGACTAGAGATCTCTTCAAGAAAATCAGAGATACTAAGGGAACATTTCATGCAAAGATGGGCTGACTAAAGAACAGAAATGGTATGGACCTTAAAGAAGCAGAAGATATTAAGAAGAGGTGGCAAGAATACACAGGAGAACTATACAAAAAAGATCCTCATGACCCAGATAACCACAATGGTGTGATCACTCACCTTGAGCCAGACATCCGGGAATGTGAAGTCAAGCAAGCCTTAGGAAGCATCACTAAGGACAAAGCTAGTGGAGGTGATGGAATTCCAGTTGAGCTATTTCAAATCCTGAAAGATGATGATGTGAAAGTGCTGCACTCAATATTCCAGAAAATTTGGGAAACTCAGCAGTAGCCACAAGACTGGAAAAGTTCAGTTTTCATGCCAATCCCAAAGAAGGGCAGTGCCAAAGAATATTCAAACTACCACACAATTGCACTCATTTCATAGCTAGTAAAGTGATGCTCAAAATTTTCCAAGCTAGGCTTTAACATTACCTGAACCTTGAACTTCCATTTATTCAAGCTAGATTTAGAAAAGGCAGAGGAACAAGAGATCAATTTGTCAACACCTACTGGATCATTGAAAAAGCAAGAGAGTTCTAGAAAAATATCCACTCTTGCTTTATTGAGTATACCAAATCTTTGACTGTGTGGATCACAACAAACTGTGGAAAATTCTTAAAGAGATGGAAATACCAGAGCACCAGACCTGCCTCTTGAGAAACCTGTATGAAGGTCAAGAAGCAACAGTTAGAACTTGACATGGAACAACAGACTCATTCCAAATTGGGAAAGGAGTATGTCAATGCTCTAGATTGTTACCCTGCTTATTTAAGTTTCTATGCAGAGTACATCATGAAAAATGCTGGGCTGGATGAAGCACAACCTGGAATCAAGATTGCTGGGAGAAATATCAATAACCTCAGATATGCAGATGATGCCACCCTTATGGCAGAAAAAGAAGAAGACCTAAAAAGCCTCTTAATGAAAGTGAAAGAGGAGAGTGAAAAGGCTGGCTTAAAAGTCAACATTCAGAAAACTAAGATCATGGCATCCGGTCCCATCACTTCATGTCGAATAGATGGGGAAATAGTGGAAACAGTGACAGAATTTTATTTTGGGGGCTCCAAAATCACTGCAGATGGTGACTGCAGCCATGAAATTAAAAGACACTTACTCCTTGGAAGGAAGGTTATGACCAGCCTAGACAGCATATTAAAAAGCAGAGACATTACTTTGTCAACAAAGTTTCATCTTGTCAAAGCTATGGTTTTTCCAGTAGTAATGTATGGATGTGAGAGTTGGACTTATAAAGAAAGCTGAGTGTCAAAGAATTAATGCTTTTGAACTGTGGTGTTGGAGAAGACTCTTGAGAGTCGCTTGGACTGCAAAGAGATCCAACCAGTACATCCTAAAGGGAATCAGTCCTGAGTGTTCATTGGAAGGACTGGTGTTGAAGCTGAAACTCCAATACTTTGGCCACCTGATGCGAAGAGCTGACTCATTTCAAAAGACCCTGATGCTGGGAAAGGTTGAGGACAGGAGGACAAGGGGACGACAGAGGGTGAGATGGTTGGATGGCATCATCGACTCAATGCACATGAGTTTGTGTAAACTCCGGGAGTTATACTGGACAGGGAGGCCTGGAGTGCTGTGGTCCATGGGGTCACAAAGAGTCGGACACGACTGAGCGACTGAACTGAACTGAACTGAAGAGGTAACACAATATAAGTAGTAAATAGAGAGGAACAGCTAGCACAAATGGCAAAGAATTTCTAAATTATCTCAAGGTCCAAGTAAACAATTGCTTCTAAACATTTAAAATAGAGCCTGATGAGTGAACAAAGGAAAACATCAATGGATAATGACAAAAGAACCATAATGAGCTATATTCAGCCCCATCCCCCCCCTAAAAACTTCATTTCTCCCCTTGTATATTAAATGCATGGTCATCTAACTGCAAATAAGAATTCTGAGTGGGAACTTCAACACGTAATATTAATCTGTTGACATTTAAAGAGAGAATTAGTGGAAGAACCCTTCCATAGGCTCTCTTCTCTGTAAGGTAATTATGATTCTGAAATATTGATAAGTGCTCCTTCCAAGAGTAGCTATTTGGCCCTTGCATTACAACTTGTGATAAATGCTTAAAATAAAGGAATAGAGCCTGGTAAGAGGAAATAACATTGCTGAGGAGATCAATACAAAACCACTTGGCCTGTACCACCTTGTACTGAATAATTTATAAATGCAAAGGCAAGAATTGGCAAAGATAGAGTAAAAGTAGACTAGCCCATCATTCTTCACCTGTTTAGGGAAGCCCACTCATGGAGTCAGCAGGGTGACAGTCTGGTTTTGTTCTGACTACATGATTATGAGTTTATTTTGCTCAGGCAAAACCATGATTTGTAAAATCTCACCCCATCTGTCTCAGAGCTTTGTGAGGACATAGTGAGACAGCCTGGTGAAAACACATCAAAAAATTTTAAAGTTACTATTATAAACAGGCTTCCTAATTGTATATTTTTCTTATGACTCTGAGCAAGTTTATGTGTTTATACGTGAACACTTTTTAAATGATTTAAATATTCACATGCCATTTGGATACAGGAGAAAGGAGAGAAAAAATCTTTTTAAAAAGTGTTATATTGGTTTTCATGAGATTGACATGTTCCTTAGGTGTTGTTGGTATGATCATTAATATTTATCTGGCTATTTTGCTTGTCCATGTCTTCATTCATAGTTGAAGTGGACCCTAAGTATAAAATAAGTAATCTGTAACTAATGAATGAAATAATGTAACTAATGAGTCCTTAAAGATACTGAGAATCCTTATTGATTCTGGCCCATCTATAATTTCTGGTCTTGCAAGTTGCTAACCTAGACAATGGACTTCCCAGGTGGTGACAGGCAGTAAAATCACCTGCAATGCAGGAAACCCAGGTTCAACTCCTCAGTTGGAAAGATCCCCTGGAGGAGGAAGTGGCAACCCACTCCAGTATTCTGGCCTGGGAAATCCCATGGAGAGGGGAGCCTGATGGGCTACAGTCCATGGGGGTCTCAAGATTCAGCAAGGACTGAACGAACACAATCTAGATGGTATCGAATCTTACACAAGGGGGCTTCACAATGGTGCTACAGTGGAGGCCTCCAGTATGACTATCTGTGGGTGAAGTATTACCTCTTGATATTGTTGTAAATTGTTTATGAATGAAGCTGTTGATCTTTCTGACGTTACTGTTGTAGTATTACTCATGGCTGGTTCTTCCACATAAGTCAGCTAATTTAATTTTAAGATAATAAAAAGCCTTTTATTTAAAGATGTAGAAACTGATTTTATAAGGTTAATTGAATAACAGAAAACTCTTAAGAAATTATTTTTTAAAGGCTGAAACTTTTGAAATTTGACATTTAAGTTGGTGTTTTTCCTCCTTACTTTTACATCCTTGACATCTTTAAATGAGCTTTGAGTCATTTTACCTTACTCCACCATTCAAAATTAATCAGGAGCAGAATTTGCACTGAAAAAAGTCTAAATTTGGTAGGCATATTAACCTACCAATCACAGTAGGTGATAAAGTCATAATTACTAAAAATCAATTTTCAAACTATGACCACAGAGCCTCTTCTAAGTGCAACCACATGCATTTTTGAAGGAGACAGGTGACTGTTAATAGATTGTTTTTGTACCATGATATAAAAATGATCATTCATTTATTCTTTCTGTAATGGACACATAACTTCAGGCAATTAATATTTCTCAAAATGTTTTCTGTTCTGAACCAAATTGAATTCTGATGTACTTGTCATCTAATTTATGTGGAATTTGTACTTATCAATGGAAAAATCCATTTCTCTAAATTAAAAAACAATAAGGATATTAAAAATAAATAAGATGTGAACTATTTTAAAATTTTAAGATGGACTATTACTGGAAACATTTTTAAAGATAAATCCTACTTGCTCCTTGAGATGAAGCATATAGGTTAGACGTGATCCCTATAATTAACACTGAACAGACGTTTTCTGTGCTTGACATCTACACATCTCCATCAGGATAAAACCTTACCCCTGTGAACCCCATCTTCTCAATAAGCTAGGAGATATTGGAAAGCAGAGAAAGTCATATACAGGTGCAAGTGGTGGTGAATAAACAAAGTAACAAGCAGCAATTTCCTAGGTATCTCATTAAAAACAGGTTGTCTAAGGGAAATAAGGAGTTGTGTCTCCCAGTAGCTGTGTTTAGCATGTTTAATATGCAAACATATAAGGCAAGATTTTTGTGAATAAATTATTAGCTTATTATCAGCCACATTCTGCTTGCTTATATTTTTTTTCTTCTTTCCATTTGCTTAATATTTCCTCATTGTACTGTTCATTTCAGTCTGAAATCTGTCATTTGCTGTGGTCAAAATGAGTGGATGCAAACTTGCATTTTCATAGATGCCTTTGGTGAGCAGTCAGAGCCACTTAGACTAAACAGAACAGTGTAGCTCCTGTCATTGCCATTTATTTCAACCTTCTAGACTCAAGGCAAATGTTTACATATCCCAAGAATATAATGGAATGGACTCTGTTGGAATGCATATTTTAACAGTCTTCTTTTAAATTGTGTTGATGCAAGCTTAAATAATTTTTAATGTAGGCAGAACAGTGATCTCAAATTATTAAAAGCAACTGTATGTATATTTATTACATATATACACACATGAACACATACATCTTTACAATGAAATAGTTTTGTTGTTTAGGAGTATCATTTTAAAATTGCAAAAGATTTAATGTTTGGTAATTTAAAAAGACAAGGGAGATTAGATCTTACAGCCTCGTCTTGTTATAGATTAAGATTCTCAGGTTAAATGAATTGTCAAAGTTTTACCATCTTTAACAAATGCCTAATTTCACTGGCTAAATTCCAATGTTGTTACAAATGCTTTATTTCCTGGTGAAAAGCTAATAATATTCCAGGGCTTATTTCAAAGCTACAACAGTCCTAAAACTAAAATTTTATTAAACTACTTTGTTTTCACTTATTTATTTTAATTGGAAGCTAATTAATTTACAATATTGTGGTGGTTTTTGCCATACATTGATGTGAATCATCCACTTGTGTACATGTGTCTCCCTGTTCTGAAACCCCTCCCACCTTCCTCCCCATCCCATCTCTCTGGGTTGTCCCAGTGCACAGGCTTTGGGTGCCCTGTTTCATGCATTGAACTTGGACTGGTCATCTGTTTCACATATGATAATATACATGTTTCAATGCTATTCTCTCACATTATCCCACCCTCTCCTTCTCCCACAGAGTCCAAAAATCTGTTCTTTACATCTGTGTCTCTTTTGCTGTCTTACATATACAGTTGTCATTACCATCTTTATAAATTCCATATATATGCGTTACTATACTGTATTGGTGTTTTACTTTCTGACTTTCTTCACTGCGTATAATAGGCTCCACTTTCATCCACCTCATTAGAACAGACTCAAATGTGTTCTTTTTTATAACTGAATAATAGTCCATTGTGTATATGTACCACAACTTTCTTATCCATTCATCTGCCAATGGGCATCTAGGTTGCTTCCATGTCCTGGCTATTGTAAACAGTTCTGTGATGAATATTGGGGTACACATGTCTCTTCCAATTATGGTTTCCTCAGTGTTTATGCCCAGCAGTGGGATTGCTGGAACATATGGCAGTTCCATTTTCAGTATTTAAAAAAATCTCCACACTGTTCTCCATAGTGGCTGTACTAGTTTGCATTCCCACCAACAGTGTAAGAGGGTTCCTTTTTCTTCACACCCTCTCCAGCATTTATTGTTTGTAGACTTTTTGATAGCAGCCATTCTGCCCAGAGTGAGATGGTACCTCATTGTGGATTTGATTTGCATTTATCTGATAATGAGTGATGTGAGAATCTTTTCATGTGTTTGTAAGCCATCTCTATGTCTTCTTTGGATAAAAGTCTGTTTAGTTCTTTGCCCCATTTTTTGCTTGGGTCATTTATTTTTCTAGTACTGAACTGCAAGAGCTGCTTGTATATTTTGGAGATTAACTCTTTGTCAGTTTTTCATTTGTTATTACTTTCTCCCATTCTGAAGGCTCTTTTTTCACCTTGTTTATAGTTTCCTTCCTTGTTCAAAAGCTTTTAAGTTTAATTAGGTCCCATTTGTTTCTTTTTGTTTTTATTTCCATTACTCTGAGAGATGGGTCATAGAGGACCTGGCTGTAATTTATGTCAGAGAAAGTTCTGCCTGTTTTCCCCTAGGTGTTTTATAGTTTCTGGTCTTACATTTAGATCTTTAATCCATTTTGAGTTTATTTTTTGTGTATGGTGTTAGAAAGTGTTCTAGTTTCATTTTTTTTTTTTACAGGTGGTTGACCAGTTTTCCCAGCACCATGTTTTTAAGACATGTATTTTCTCCATTGTATATTCTTGCCTTCTTTGTCAAAGATAAGGTGTTCATAGGTGTGTGGATTCATCTCTGGGCTTTCTACTTTGTTCCATTGGTCAATATTTCTGTTTTTGTTCCAGTACCATACTGTCTTGATGACTGCAGCTTTGTAGTATAGTCTGAAATCAGGCAGGTTGATGCCTCCAATTCCATTCTTCTTTCTAAAGATTTCTTTGACTACTCGAGGTGTTATGTGTTTCTATACAAACTGTGAATTTAATTGTTCTAGTTCTGTGAAAAGTAACCATTGGTAGCTTGATAGGGATACATTGAATCTATAGATTGCTTTGGGTAGTATACTATTCATTTTCACTATATTGATTCTTTTGATCCATGAACATGGTATATTTCTCCATCTATTTGTGTCATCTTTGATTTCTTTCATCAGTGTTTTATAGTTTTCTATATATAGGTCTTTTGTTTCTTTAGGTAAGTTAATTCCTAAGTATTTTATACTTTTTGTTGCAATGGGATTGTTTCCTTAATTTCTCATTCTGTGTTCTCATTGTTAATGTAAATGCAAGGGATTTCTGTGTATTAACTCTATATCCTGCAACTTTACAATATTCATTTGATTAGCTCTTGTAGTTTTCTGGTGAAGTTTTTAGGGTTTTCTATGTAGAGGATCATGTCATCTGCAAACAGAGAGTTTTACTTCTTTTCCAATCTGGATTTCTTTTATTTCTTTTTCTTCTCTGATTGCTGTGGCTAAGAATTCCAAAACTATATTGTATAGTGGTGGTGGGAGGGGGCACCCTTGTACCTGACTTTAGAGGAAATGCTTTCAGTTTTTCACCATTGAGGATAATGTTTGTTGTTGATTTATTGTAGATGACTTTTATTATGCTGAGATATGTTCCTTCTGTGCCTGCTTTTTCTGGAGAGTTTTTATTATAAATGGGTGTTGAATTTTGTCAAAGGTTTTCTCTGCATCTATTGAGATAATCATATGGTCTTTATCTTTCAATTTGTTAATATGGTGTATCACATTGATTTGTGAATATTGAAGAATCCTTGCATCCCTGAGATAAAGCCCACTTGGTAATGATGTATGATCCTTTTAATAAAATATTAAAATGTTGTTGAATTCTGTTTGCTAGAATATTGCTGAGGATTGTTGCATCTATGTTCCTTAGTGATAATGGCCTGTAGTTTTCTTTTTCTGTGGCATCTTTGGTTTTGTTATTAGTGTGATGGTGTCCTCATAGATTGAGTTTGGGAATTTACCTTCCTCTGCAATTTTCTGAAAGAGTTTGAGAAGGATAGCTGTTAGCTCTTCTCTAAATTTTTGGTAGAATTCACCTGTGAATCCATCTGGTCCTGGACTTTTGTTTGTTGGAAGTTTTTGTTTTTGTTTTTGTTTTTTTAATTACAGTTTCAATTTCTGTGCTTGTGATGGGTTTGTTGAGAGTTTCTATTTCTTCCTGGTTCAATTTTGGAAGTTAATACTTTTCTAAGAATTCATCCATTTCTTCCAGGTTGTCCATTTTATTGGCATATAGTTGCTGACAGTAGTCTCTTATGATCCTTTGTATTTCTGTGTTGTCTCTTGAGATTTCTCCATTGTCATTTCCAATTTCATTGATTTGATTCTTCTCCCTTTTTTCTTGATGAAACAGGCTAATGGTTTGTCTATTTCATTTATCTTCTCAAAAAAAAAAAACACCAGCTTTTAGTTCTGTTGATTTTCACTATTCATTTATTTCTGCTTTGATTTTTATAACTTATTTCCTTCTACTAAATTTAGGGTTCTTTATTTCTTCTTTTTCTAGTTGCTTCAGATGTAAGAGTAGGTTATTTATTTGATGTTTCTCTTGTTTCTTGAGGTAAGCTTGTATTGCTATGAACCTTCCTCCTATGAAATAAAAGCAGTTATTTTTGAAAATTTTGGTTTATAAAGTCAGAGGTTGATATGGTTAGTTTTGTAGTGTGTAATATTGTATTTCATTAATTTTGCCTTTGCTTTTTACATTATGAGTTTTTTTTTAATTAAAGAAATCTTTATCAATTAGCAAGGTTTAGAGGTGTTTTGATTTTGCTCACTAACAGAACAAGTGGAAGAGGGAAAAGCAAAAGGAAACAAACAACAAAAAAAGGAATTGGCAAAATGTCAAAAGAGGAGGGAAGAGAAGGATTTTCAAGAGAATGGATGCATGCCTCTGGAAGGCAGTGGCACACTGAGCAGGACAGATGGAGTTGTGGGGTTTGTAAGAAGCAGTGCTTCTCTGCATGAAAGTGGGTGTGGAGGAGCAAATGAGGGTGCCCCCATCAATCCGATGGTGTCTCACCCCAGGACAGTTTGGATGCTCTGAGGAATGAGGGTGATGAATCACAGCCTAAGACACTCTGGGAGGCTTGCCATTTAACATGTGTAAAATATTAACACATTCATACTTGGCATGAAGTGAGACCTTGCAAGGGTTTTCCTTGTAAATATTGCTGACATATAAAGAGATAGAGCTGACATCCATTTTTTTAAGTAGGGAAAACATGGAAAATAGAGCCACTAGTTCAATGATGCTCTAGAGAGGAAAGACTGTAATTTTGCCTTTGTCAAATTAAAGGAGTTTGGACATACAAAAATGTCGTTAAAGGTTATGCATGGAGATAGTGACCCTGTTTAGCACGTCTGAATTCTTCTTGGAAAGTGTTAAACACGTGTAAGATGGAAACGTAATGAGGATCACTCTTCACAAGGGAGAGTACATTATGTTTCTCAGTCAAATTAGACTATTTCAGAATACATTGAAGAAAGGTAACACTTAAATAATTTTGACTGTGGATGGATATTAAAGGATGTTTTGTGATTTTCCTGCTTTGGATGGCCATGCCATAAATGCATATCCCCTACTGTAAGCAAATTGAAATTAAATATTAATTAGCTTAGAAGTTTGATTATTTATAAATATATTGCATGATTTAAAAAATACCATTGAGAGAGAAAAATCTCATTTTTCTTATGAGGACACATTGTTAGGCTGACTGTTTTGAAACGAAAATCAGTTGACTGACTGTATCATCCAAATTTGAAACTAAAAACCATACAGTTTATTAGGAGAGCAGTTGGGATAGAAAATAAAATTGGACTGAGGCTTCAAACATTCTTAAAATAAAATCTCCTTTATCGCTAGCTAAAAATTCACCCAACAAGAATGCTCTTCATATTACCCTTGCGCTTATTAACTATACGGACTAGGGGGAAAATTTTTAAAAAAGTAAGGAACATTTTGAATTGACTGGAAAGCATGATAAAAATATTTTAGAATAAATGAGATATGATTGTGATGATTGGAAATGAAATAGTAAACAGGCGGACAGAGTGTAATCAAGCAAAAACAAATGTTCTATATTCATTCTGTCCTTTGATTTTCATCCAAATCCATGCCTGACTGTTACTCTACTTTCACGTATTCATTAATTATATCAAGGTTTCCTATGCTGCAGGTGCTGTGCTGGGCTCTGGAGGCAAAATGAATGGTCTAGAGTAAAAATGCCTTTGAAAACACATATATCTGTGTTCAACAAAGACTTCTCCATTATTGCGTCTTTATCCTTGGAGAAGTTATTGAACTTCATCCAGCCTTAGTTACAAAAATGAAAATGGTAATTCATACCTCTTAAGACTAAGTGAAATAATATATTTAATCTTTTAGGTTTAACATTATCTGGCTTATAATCATTCCATAAATGATAGAAATTTATTGTTCATATACTTGTTATAAATTTATTCAAAAACCACATGTCAAGTATTTAATATACGTCATCAAGAAAATTGGTTGTACAAGATAAATTACTAAGTAAAATAAAGGTCACATCATTAGGACTGTGACTGATTCTTCCCTGGATTTCCAAAAGCCATTCTTAAACCTGTCTCTTTTGTCACCTCCCACAATAAGGCTAGGAAAAACAAACAAACAAAAAATAACCTGTTTGACAGCTTCCCTGGAAGCTAGATGAATTATTGGTCAATACCTGATGAAAGACTGTTTTAGAAAACATTATTTCCCCCCCATAAAACAGAATTCCTCTTTTCCTGACCCTTTCTCTCTGTAAGTTTGAAATGATAATCTACAGATATAAAAACCAAAACTAAAGCATCCTTCCTGTAGCTCGGGCAACAGCCAAGATCATTGCCAAAATGCTGACTGGGGTCTCTGGCATAACTGAGATGCGCATCAACACTCAGTCTGCTAAACTCTGTATTTTTATTCATGAGAAAAAGCTCATTAGTACTTAAAGAAATGACAGTCAGATAGTCTAGTGTTTATTACTTCAATCATTCTAACTGATGAAAGAGTCATATTGACGAATGGTCAGGGTTAGAAGGAAGCCTATGGGAACCATGTCTAATATTTTAGTCTGTATGGAAACAGTGCCTTGGGGTTACTCCTAGAGAAGATGACATGAAAATTATAATTTTAAAAGTAAATAGCAAACTGGATAGCCTGGGAGTTTGGGATTGACATGTACCCACTGCTATATTTATTTATTGATTGATTTTCCTTTTGTATTGTAGTTTATTTATTTATTTTTAAACCTATTTATTTTCTTTATATTATCGTGTTGGTTTTGCCATACATTGACATGAATCCGCCATGGGTATACATGTGTTCCCCTTCCAGAACCCCCCTCCCACCTCCCTCCCGATTCCATCCCTCTGGGTCATCCCGGTGCACCAGCCCTGAGCACCCTGTGTCATGCATCAATCCTGGGCTGGAGATTCATTTCACATGTGGCAATTTACATGTTTCAGTGCCGTTCTCCCAAATCATCCCACCCTTGCCTTCTCCCATAGAGTCAAAAAAACTGACTGCTATATTTAAAATAAATAACTAATAAACAAATGAATTACTTTTGAAAATAAAAAAGTAAATAGAAGTTCTTTTCAGTTTCTAAAAGCTTGTCCATGATTTGTCCTGATATGGATTTCACTGGGCTCATCTTACTTAGAGTTTGCTCAGCTTCTTGAATCTGTAGGTTTCTGTCATTTTCCAAATTTGTAAGTGGTCTAAATATGTCAGTTGATGGTAATGTGAATCAAAAATCATGACCACACTATCCAGAAGAAACTCACTTATCATACTAGCAGTTTGAAAGTAAAAGGACTGAAAAGGATATACTGTAAAAACATTAATGGAAAGAAAGCAAAATGGCTATATTAAGACCAAATAAAGCTGACATCAGAGCAAAGAAAATTACCAGATCAGAGAAACATCATATAATGATGAAAGAGCAAGTCCACCAAGAAGACATGGCAATATTGAGTATTCATCAAACAATAAAGCTTCAAAATATGTAAAGTAAAAATTGATGAAAATGAAAGGAGAAATACATTAATTTATTAATGATGATAATTAAAACATCCTCTATAAACAGTGGATGAAACTAGACAGAAAATCAGCAAGGATATAGAAGAATCCAACATCATCAACTAAAAGATTGAATACACATTAATAGAATATGCCATGTATGCATGAATAGCATGTTCCTTTAAAATTCCCATTGAATAAATACTGATATATAATATATCCTAGGCTATATATCAGTTCAGTCACTCAGTCATGTCTGACACTGTGAGCCCATGGACTGTAGCAATCCAGGCTTCCCTGTTCATCACCAGTTCCTGGAGCTAGCTCAAACTCATGTCCATCAAGTCGGTGATGCCATCCAACCATGACATCTTCTGTCATTCCCTTATCTTCCTGCCTTCAATCTTTCCCAGAATCAAGGTCTCTTCAAATGAATCAGTTGTTCCCATCAGGTGGCCAAAGTATTAGAGTTTCAGCTTCAAAATCAGTCCTTCCAATGAATATTCAGGACTCATTTCCTTTAGGATTGACTGGTTTGATCTCCTTGCAGTCCAAGAGATTCTCAAGAGTCTTCTCTAATACCACAGTTCAAAAGCATCAATTCTTCTGCTCTCAGATTTCTTTACAGTCCAACTCTCATATCCATACAAGACTATTGGAAAAACCATAGTTTTGACTAGACTGGCCTTTGTTGACAAAATAATGTCTCTGCTTTTTAATATGCTTTCTAGGTTGGTCATAGCTTTTCTTTCAAGAAGCAAGTGTCTCTTAATTTCATGGCTGCAGCCATCATCTGCAGTGATTTTGGAGCCCTCAGAAATAAAGTCTTTCACTGTTTCCACTGTTTCCCTGTCTATTTACCATGAAGTGATGGGACTGGATGTCATGATCTTTGTTTTTTGAGTGTTGAGTTTTAAGCCAGTTTTTTCAGTCTGCTTTTCCCTTTCATCAAGAGGCTATTTATTTATTTATGTTTTTGATTTCTGCCATAATGAGGGTGTCATCTGTGTATCTGAGGTTATTGATATTTCTTCTGGCAATCTTGATTCCAGCTTGTTCTTCAACCAGCCGGGCATTTTGCATGATGTACTCTGCATACAAATTAAATAAGCAGAGTGATGATATACAGCCTTGACATGCTCCTTTCCCAAATTGTAACCAGTCTGTTGTTCCATGTCTAGTTCTAACTATTGTTTCTTGACCTGCATACAAATTTCTCAGGAAGCAAGGTAGTTTGGTGACATTATAAGCATCAGTGAACTAAAATGGACTGGACTGAGCAAATTTAACTCAGGTGACCATTATATTTACTACTGTGGGCAAGAATCCCTTAGAAGAAATGGAGTAGCCTTCCTAGTCAAAAGAAGACTCTGAATGCAATACTTATGTGCAATCTCAAAAATTATAGAATGATCTCTGTTCATTTCCAATGCAAACCATTCAATATCACAGTAATCTAAGTCTATGCCCCGACCAGTAATGCTGAAGAAGCAGACGTTGAATGCTTCTATGAAGACCTACAAGACCTTCTAGAACTAACACCAAAAAAAGATGTCTTCTTCATCATAGGGGACTGGAATGCAAAAGTAGGAAGTCAAGAGAACCTGGAGTAAGTTTGGTCTTGGAGAACAAAAGGAGGCAGGGAAAAGGCTAACAGATTGCCAAGAGAATGCACTGGTCATAGCAAATACCCTCTTCCAACAGCACAAGAGATGACTCTACATATGGACATCACAAGATGGTCAACACTGAAATCAGACTGATTATATTCTTTGCAGCCAAAGATGGAGATGCTCTACACACTCAGCACAAACAATAATGGAGGCTCCTTATTGCCAAATTCAGACTTAAATCGAAGAAAGTGGGGAAAACCACTAGGCCATTCATGTATGACCTAAGTTAAATCTCTTATGATTATACGATGGAAGTGACAAATAGATTCAATTAATTAGACCTGTTGGACAGAGTACCTAAAGAACTATGGACAGAGGTTCATGGCATTGTATAGGAAGCATGGATCAGGTATACCCCAAGAAAAAGAAATTCACAAGGCAAAATGGTTGTCTGAGGAAGCCTTACAAATAGCTGAGAAAAAAAGAGAAGCGTAAGGCAAAAGAGAAAAAGAAAGATATCATTTGAATGCAGAGTACTTAAGAATAGCAAGGAGAGATAAGAAAGCCTTCCTCAATGATCAATGCAAAGAAACAGATGAAAACAACAGTATGGGAAAGACTAGAGATCTCTTCAGGAAAATTAGAGATACCAATGGAATGTTGCATACAAAGATGGGCTTGATAAAGGACAGAAATGGTATGGACCTAACAGAAGCAGATGATACTAAGAAGAGGTGGCAAGAACATACAGAAGAACTGCACAAAAAAACTTCATGACATAGCTAACCACAATGGTGTGATCACTTACCTACTGCCTGAATCTTGGAATGTGAAGTCAAGTGGTCCTTAGGAAGCAGCACTATGAACAAAGCTAGTGGAGGTGATGGAATTCCATTTGAGCTATTCCAAATCCTAAAAGACAATGCTGTGAAAGTGCTGCACTCAGTATGCCAGCAAATTTGGAAAATTCAGCAATGACCACAGGACTGGAAAAGGTCAGTTTTCATTCCAATCCAAAAAAATGGCAGTGCCAAAGAATGCTCAAACTACTGCACAATTGAACTCATCTCAGACACTAGTAAAGTAATGCTCAAAATTCTGCAAGCCAGGCTTTAACAGTACGTGAACCATGAGTTTCCAGATGTTCAAGATGGTATTAGAAAAGGCAGAGGAACCAGAGATCAAAGTGCCAACATCCATTGCCTCATTGAAAAAGCAAGAGAATTCCAGAAAAAACATCTCCTACTGCTTTATTGACTAGGCCTCAGCCTTTGACTGTGTGGATCAAAACAAACTGGAAAATTCTTAAACATATGGGAGTACCAGACTACCTTAATTGCCTTCTGAGAAATCCTAGGCTATATAACATGGCTAAATAATTTAAAAGAGTTAAAATTTTATTGGATATGTTCTCTGACCACAATGAAATAAAACTAGAAATCAATAACAGAGAGATGACAGAAAATTTTCCAAGTATTGATAAACTAAACAGTCTGCTTCAAGATAACCCAAGGATGGAAAAACTGCAGGAAAATAGAATAGATGGATGTAAATGAAACTAAAATGTATCAAAAAATCATCATGATAAGGCAGGATAAGGGGAAATTTTGTAGCACTAAATGTATACATTAGAGAAAAAGACCAAGTTTCAATCCAGTAATCTAAGCTCTCAGGGCATCACCATAAAGAAGAGCAAAGGAAACACACAGGGTGCTTTCCTGGTGGGTTCCTGGTGGCTCGTTGAGTTCAATCCCTGGTTCTTTCACATCCCACCTGTGTCGGAGTAACTAATGTCCATGTACTGCAGGTACTGAGCCAGTCCTCCACAGCACGGGAAGCCACCCGGTGAGGACCACTTGCCCACAAGCAGAGAGCAGCCCTTGCTTGCTCCAATGAGACAGAGCCTGCATACAGCACTGGAGGCCCAGCAGGGACAAAAATAAGTAAATGAAACTATGTGACCCAGAGGGATGGAATTGGGAGGGAGGTGGGAGCAGGGTTCTGGAAGGGAAACACATATATACCCATGGCAGATTCATGTCAATGTATGGCAAAACCAACACGATAATGTAAAGAAAAAAATAAATAAATAAATTATAAAAAAAAAGAAAAATGAGGCAAGGGAAAAAGAAAATCAGAAATGAATAAAATTAAAAAGTAAAACCTTTAGAAAAAGAATGAACAAAGAGCTGTTTTGTTTTTTCAAAAATCAATTAAATTAACAAAGTTTTAGCAAACTGTTTGGCAAAAAATGTTTTCTTTTACAGAAAAATAGAAGATTGCCAGTATCAGGAGTGAAACAAACTTGTATACACTAGTAGGAAAGTAAAAGATACTACAGTTCTGAACATACAGATCTGAAAACATGGGTAAATTGAGACAATTCCTAAAAAACAAACAAAAACTCAAATGACTACAACCTACTCAATATAAAGTAAATCATTTGAATGATCCTATTACATCTATTAAGGAATTTGAATTCCTAACTTAAAACCAAGCAACAAGCAAATGAAAACCTCAAGAAAGAAATCCTTCATTAAGATGGTTTTCACTGGAGAATTCTACCAGAACTTTAAAGAGTAATTGAGCCCAATTCAATATAATCTCTTTCAGAGATTAGAAGAGTGAATCATTCAGATTGTTTTATGAAGCTGCTGCTGCTGCTAAGTCGCTTCAGTTGTGGCCGACTCTGTGCGACCCCATAGACTGCAGCCCACCAGGCTCCCCCATCCCTGGGATTCTCCAGGCAAGAGTACTGGAGTGGGGTGCCATTGCCTTCTCAATTTATGAGGCTGATTTCATTCAAATACTCAAACCAGACAAAAAGTACAAAGGCAAATATACACAGAAACAACTGTAGACCAAAATCTATATGAATGTATTTGTACAAATCATTAACATAGTATTAACAGTTATAAATTACCATTACATAAAATGATTTATGCACCATGATAAAGGTGACTTCATTTTAGGGATTCAAGACTGGTTTGGTATTCAGAAATCAATACATATACTAATAAACTCTATTTATAGACTTAGGAAGAAAAAAATCAAACTTTAGTATATTCAGTGTGGAAATTGTATTTAACAAAATTCCACATTCATTCATGATAAAAATTCTAAGAAAAGTGGGAATAGAAGGGAACTTTCTCAACTTGATAAGGAACAACCACAAAAAATACAACAAACATTATAGTTCATTTTGAATTTAGGCAAGAAAAACAAGTTTTGAAAAACTGAATCTTCTTCCCCTCTGATGGAATAAGGCGAGGGTGCCTGCTGTCACCACTCTTCTGGAGTTGTGTTGGAAGGTTTAGCCAGTGCAATAAGGCAAGAAAGGGAAATTAAAGACATCCAGATTGGAAAGGAAGAAAAAAAAATAACTACTTATTTTGCTTTTTTGCATATGCTATGTTTGTGTATTGTTTTACTTTAGGTTGCTATAACAAAAATGCCAGAGAATGGGTAACTTACACAGGAAACACTTACTTCCTCACGGTTGCCAGACCCCTTTGCAGACAGCATATATTACTTGGGCTCTGAATTCAGAGCTGGATTATGTGATGCAATGAGTTGGAAGGGAAGGAGTGTGTTCTGGAGCTGGATGCTGGATGCTGCCAAATGGCTTCACCCATCCAGGGTGGCCCTGCCTGGACTTTGGAAGAGCAGATTCTCACATAGCTGTTCCTGCAAACTCACCCCAGTGTTCACCCCTTGAGCACTTCCAGGACTTCTGGATGCCATTGAATATTTTGTGATTAGTCTCTTTCTGTTTAAACCTGAAGTGTAATCTGCCCTCTGCTACTGAATTGTGGCCAATGCAAGGCAGGTGGGTTCTGTTCATGAGAAAATGTGACGTTATTTCCTTTTAGCATAGAGCCAACTTCTGATAGGTAACAACTAGCCTGCATTTCTTCTCACAGGAAAATTTCTTATTGCATGTGTAAGTGTAGGATTTTGTGATTGAGATAACTGTATATCATTTTCTGAATTTTAAGCCTGCCTGGAGACTTGGAAATGTCTAGTAAATGGTATAATAAATGTCATTTTAGGAGACTTGTAGATCTAAATGTGATGGAGTTGATTAAATAAGTAGCATTATCATTGATGTTTTATATCAAAGAATTTATCATATAAGATAGTAGAATTAAGCTTATAATCACTTAATTATTTCCTGTACACTTTGATGAGTATGACTTCAAAGACATGGTAGAATCAAGACAGAACATATTCTCACTTTAAACCTTATTCCAAAATCTTAATGATGATGTTGAATTTCAGGAACCAGATCTTATGTCTGGGCCAATAGCCAGTAGTGGGTACGTTAAGACAGTGGAGAATATTCTCTCTGCTTTTGAGGAGAATGTGTGTTTTGCTATGGTTGGGTGGGAAATAAAGCAGGTGATAAAGTACAGGGTTCAGTTGAGAAGGAAGAACAGCACAGCCTAATTTGAATGACCATTTTCAGTGTCGGCATTGGAGAGACAACACAGCCTCCCTCACATACCTTGCCATAAGATTGTGAATTGGTATCACATTTTAGTAAAATGGGGTAACACAGGAAGTCTTAGTGAGATACTTTACAGCAATATGGCCTCTTTTTAAAAAAAGAATTTTATTGAAGTATAGATGGTTTACAATGTTGTGTTTATTTATGCTGTATAGAAAAGTGATTCAGTTATACATATATAGACATTCTTTTTTAATATTCTCTTCCATTATAGTTTATCACAGAATATAAATTATAGTTCTCTGTGCTATACAATAGGGCCTTGTTGTTTCAAACTCAGTTCTAAGTATTGATTTTCAGGAAATAATGTAAGATAAAGAGAAATCTAAAATATAGCATATGTAATCCATAAATGATCAGTCTGGATTTGTGAATGTGTGTGCATATAAGTGTGTGTTATAAGTTGTAAACCACTTAATGGACATGAGCACAAAGCTATAGTTAAAAAGGATAACCAACAAGGACCTTGCTATATAGCACAATATCTCTGCTCAATATTGTGTGGCAACCTGGTTGAGAGGGGAGTTTTGGGGAGCATGGATACATGTGTCTATATGGCTAAATCCTTTTGCAACACTGAAACTATCGCATCATTGTTAATTGGCTATACCTCAATACAAAATAAAAGCTTGAAAGGATAGATGATTATTAAATAAATTGTAGTTCACTTAACAACCAAATGCCATTCCATAATTAAAATAATGATATAATTTTATATTACACATAAAAGAATACTGACTTCAAATCAAGTGAAAAAATCTTGACAGAAACAAATCATATGATGACTTGTTTATAAATATAAATACATAACAGTCATGATGAGACACTGGACTAAAAGCAAACAGTGATTCTCACTAAGAAGACTTTTTCTTCCTTTCTGCACTTACATTTTGCCTATAGTTTCTTTATTTTTTAATCATAATGAGTTCAATATTGAAAAATATTCTTGGACAAATACAAAATTTGGATTTTTAGAGTTGGTACTATATAGATGAGAAAAGCTTAAATTCGGAGATGGAGGGCTGAGAAGAGAATAAAATGAAACCTACTTCCAAGAATTAACTAAGAAAACACCACGATATAAAGTTGTTAATAGAAGACGATGAAGAGTCAATTCAGTGTTCAAAAGAGCACAAGTATAGACTGAAATAAGACTGGTCTTCTTGAATTTAAGAATCCTAAAGTCCGATCTCAGAAATAAGAGAGTATAATGCTTGGCCAGTTTAGCGGTCAGCCATGGTGGGATTCAGATAAAAGTGAAGTGGCTGTGATGGTAAGCTCAAAATAACTGTTAACACTTACATGATGCTTGTAACGTGTTGGTTGGGCACTGTCCCGAATACTTTACAGGTCTCACAAATACTCATTTATCTTTCACGGTCATCAAAAAGACTCTCCATTACTTTTATGCATAAAGCACAGAGATTTATAGGTGTCAGAACTGGGATTCTAATTCAAACACCATCCACAGTATCCTGTGCACTTGACTATGAGGCCATAGGGTTGATCTAACTTTAGTTTGAACCGTCTTCAGCAATGAAGTCAAAAGAATGATAGCAGGGCAACTGGTAAAGGAAAAAAAAAAAGCTGAGAATCAAATGCTGAAGGTGAGAACATCCCTTGAGGTTAGTAAAATATAATAATGATGGAGAATCATCATATAAACTCTTAATGTATGCATACTATCTGCAAGAAAAAGAAATCAAAATCGTTTGTGGACTTTATAACCCTGAGGATTAATATCTTTTCATGTTGGCAAATGGGCTTACACAGAAACCTTGAAACAGCCGCTTTCCTTTTTGTTCTCTCTGATTTCAAATGAAAACGCAGCCTAGTTTGCCACAAGGTCATTGATCTCTAATTTAGAATGCAGTACTTCCAAGTCTGCTGACAAAGCCTATTGTTAGACTCTAAATAAAAACAACAACCAAAGCATGGAAGAAATAGAATAAATATTATGTTTTACTCGTAAAATTATAAAGTGAAGAAAATTTGGTGAAGTAAAATTCAAGCTTGTGACCTTCAGTGGGGAATAGCTCTAAAAGATAGAATTTGAACTTCTAGAATCGCACAATTCTAGAGCAGTTTTCTGATGGCCACCATGATTCCTGACCCAGAGCGTATGAGCTTTTCATTCCCTCGTCTTGAGGGCGCACACCTCCTCTGAATATACACTATCTGGATGCTAGGTCCCTTGATTCAGTTACTTCTTAGAGTGAATGATGGTGGATGGTCACTCTGATGATTAAGCTAAGTTGCATAGAGAGCCTACTGGAAGGGAAATGGGAAGTCACCTTGATGGGCGCACACCTGCCTGGGATAAGGAACTCCTGGCACAGGTGAGGGTGGGGCTCACAGGAAGGATCTTTGCATGGCCTGGAAGAGCTGAGAGTGACCTCCAGCTAGTGAGTAGACAGGGACCTCCATCTCCCTACCTCAGCAGATTTCACTGCTCCATCATCTCATCAATAAATGAACTTGGAGGAGCTCCTGACCCCCAGATTAGATGCACAGCCTGACAACTTGACTTGTACCTCTGAGACCAGGTCATACCCAAATCCCCATTGCCAGGAAATTATGACATCATAAAGTTGTACTGTTTTCAGCTAATAAATTTGTGTTAACTTGTTATGGAGCAGCAATATGCCAATATATAACACGGAGAAAATGGACCATGTCAGAAAGTGAAATGAAATAACACAACTGATTTTATTTCTGTAAATACCATGACACATTCTGACAGATAATTAAAGTTACCCAGGTGGAAGTTGGCCAGTGCTGAAGTTAACATTTCAAAACTTTCAGCTATTACTCATTTTAGCTCCTGTCCAGTACACTAAGTTATCCTCAGCAAATCATTAAATACTCATTAAGTACCCATAGGCACCTGCTGCTGCACAGGGCACAGGTACTGAAAGTCAACCCAAAACGAAATGATTGCAAGCTGTGAAAAAGGAGACACTTAGTTCTGATATGAGCAGGGCTGGCTTCCCCTGACCCCTGCTTTCAGGGTTAAAGAAAACATACAGGGATAGAGAAAGTAACTGAGACCAATGGAGGGAATTCAGGCTATCATAGAACCTGATTTTACATTGAGGTTTTTTTTAACTGCATATTTCAGGGCCCAGCCCCCTGTGATCAGAATGCCCATAAGTGGCGTCTGAGAATTTGTGTTTTACAAATCTCTCTAGATGGTTCTAAAGCACAGCTACCAGCTGAGAAGGTAAATGAGACCAAGAATGACAACTGAAGTTTCATTTTCAAACACTTTAATGACTAAGTAACTTAATTTTTCCAATTACTTCAGCAGTTATTTATTCTCTGGTGACTCAGAGAAGAAGAAAAACATTGCCCCAGTCCTCGAGAGTCTTACAGTCTAGAACAGTGACTGTAAGGTCATGTGCTAGGTGTTGTACCATCCTATAAACAAGGCTGGAAGTGCAGTTAGGATTGGCTGTGGGAAAAGTGCTGGTGGAAAGGAGACTTGACAGAGGAAACGGTATTGGAGTGGGACCTCAATGTTTGAGTCAGATGTCAATGTAACACGTCCTTTTTATTGGCATAAAAACGCTGTGAAACAACACGGCATGTGATGGGAAGTTTGAGCTCAGATGCGGATTGACTCCCAGCTCTGTGGTTCCTAATGTTTGGCTTTCTCCGTCTTGCGCTGGGATGACCTCACAGAGGATTGTATTTCTGAGAGTCATATGTGGGTAAACTCTTAGCATGCTCTCTGCCACATGTTATGGGTTTTCTTGCTGCTGTGCCCTCTACAACCATAGCTACTGGGACGTTCAGTAAGATCGTCTTTAAAGAAAGCTAGAAACAGGTCCTGTTCCTCAAAGATTGTCATCTGGTCTAAGAAGATTCAGACACACAAGCAGATTCAGCTCTTCCCCATGACCGCCCCAGGGGCACAGCAGTAGCTGTGAAAGAGAAGAGTGGGTTTAATTTTGCCTGGAGGAGTGAGGCAGAGAGGTGACACTTTTGAAGGAGTTATCTTGAGTAATCTTTAAGGATCTCTTGGGAGTTTATCAGGCACAGAAGAAAGGGTATGGAAACAGGTCTTCCAGGTGATGGTAAGGGGAAGCTGAGAAATTTGTGCCCAGAAAAAGCTTTCAGTTCACATGATTTGCTCATCAGATGTTTTCAAGGCATTGTTTTAGCCAAGTCCAAGATGTCACTTCTGTCAAGAATTTTTGGGCATGTGAATGGACATAGATATACCATTTCTTTGTTATTTCTCCAAGCTATATTTCTTGGATGGAACACACCAATATTTTTCACTCTGCGCAGTACTTGAAAACATGTGACCCCTTTGAGTGCTGATCATGTGTTGTAGTAGAAGCTTAGTCACTGAAGTGTCTGACTCTTGTGACCCCATGGATTGTAGCCCACCAGGCTCCTCTGTCCATAGGATTCTCCAGGCAAGCATACTGGAGTGAGTTGCCATTTCCTTCTCCAGGAGATCTTCCCAACCCAGGAATCAAACCCAGGTCTCCTGCATTGCAGACCATGTGTTAGAGCTTGATTATTAAGCAAAGGATGCATTATCACACACACACACACAAAGAATAAAATCTTGAGTCCTTCTATAGACATATAAGAAACCTTGTGAAAAGTACACATTGGTTATTTGAAAAAGAATGCTTTCTCTTCTGCAGAACTAGTTGTCATATTCAAATTCAAAGGTTTTATTTTTACTCATTTTACTGTGAAGTCAAGGTGCTATGGAAGCTACTTGGTGTAATGAACGAGTCTTGCTCCTTTTACTCCATGGGCTGCAGGGTTCTTTGTGCTGTCTCTTTCTGTGATATCTGGATCCAGTAACAATAAAGAAATGTTTTACTTTTTTAGAATTGCATTATAGAAGCACTGGCAAACTCTGGATCATGTATCATAATATTTTCTCTTGAAGAATATTGTGAAGCAGAAAGAGGGGAGGGGAACTAGATGAGAATGATTTTTCCTGAGCTCATGAAGCCAGTAGGAGAAAAGTAAAGCCAGTGAAGTATTCTGCTATCCATAGAAAGACTTTTCAATAAACCACCTTCTTTGTTCTTATTTTTGTTCAGTCACTAAGTTGTATCTGACTTTTTGCGACCCCATGAACAGCAGCACACCAAGCTTCCCAGTCCTTCACTGACTCCCAGAGTTTGCTCAAACTCATCTCCATTGAGTCAGTGATGTACCCAACTATCTCATCCTCTGTTGTCCCCATTCTCCTCCTGATTTCAATCTTTCCCAGTATCAGAGTCTTTTCCAGTGAATTGGCTCTTCTCTATTTGTTTATATGATGAAGGTCAGGGGTTTGTACTAATATGTTTGGCAGCCCTGGATATTTTGTGGAAGCAGTGACTTGGCTGAAGTATTCCAAGAATCAGGAAAAGTGGGGAAAATACATAAACTGTAGACCCCCCAAAATTGTCATCTTGGTCCAGCTGGTATTTCTTGATTGAACTGGAGACCTTGTATTACAGTAAGATAGTGTGCTGAAAATGAATTATTTACATGTTTTCTTACACACAGTGAATGGTTCAGAGAACAGCACATCCTTTCCCATAGACCTGATTTTCCTGGTGTTAGTTAGATCATTCAGGGCAATCAACTGAGACTTTACTCCATTGTTACCAGAGGTTCTCATGAAATGGTGATAAAATACCCACATTTTTTTTTTTATACTCTTTCTCTAAAATTACTTCTAGACCAAACCTGGACTCCTTCCAGTAGTACACAATATGACATGCTATAGATTTTATGTGAGAGTAGTGTTTCCATCAATTAAACAAACTTCATTCTTTCTGCTGGATCTTTTGAGTCCTTCATTTTCTAGGTCTGTTGAGGAATCTTTTAAGACCCCTTTGAGAAGAATGTGTGGAACATGAAGTTTTAGTATGCCTCTCCCCAACCAAAACATCAGTGCATTTAAATAAACTTAGAAATCTAGCACTACCTTTAAAATAAATTTTAAAAATGTTAGCTATAATGCTAGTTAGTTCACATGTTTCATACTTATAGAATTATATTTTTGGTGTTTTCATATTAGAATAATTCTGAATATCATTTAAAATAGAATCGCATAGTACAAAGTGCAGATACAAAAAGGAAGTCACTTTTTAAATGTGTGCAATATGTTTATTTCCTCTGAAAGATTTACAAATGCTAAACTAAACCCATTCCTCCCTCTTAGCAGTGACTGATGATTTATGAGTAAGTTGGTTTGATGAGACATTTGACACAGACTTGGGCTCACATGTGAAAATCTGTCTAAAACAAACTTCATTCTATGGTGATAACATGGTAGATATATTGTTATTAAGGTATGTGAATGCATTTAAAATAGTTACATTATTTTGACTGGCTGCAAATCATATTTTGATTAATCCTTGAGATAGAACTAATTATGGCCTCAATATATATCAGTTCAGATTAGTTCAGTTAAGTCACTCAGTTGTGTCTGACTCATTGGAACACTATGGACTGCAGCACGCCAGCATCAGGGTCTTTTCAAATGAGTCAGCTCTTCACATCAGGTGGCCAAAATATTAGCATTTCAGCTTCAGCATCACTTCTTCCAATGAATATTGAGGACTGATTTCCTTTAAGGGACTGGTTTGACCTCCTTGCAGTCCAAGGGACTCTCAAGAGTCTTCTCCAACTCCACAGTTCAAAAGCATCAATTTTTGGTGCTCGGTTTCTTTATGGTACAACTATCACATCCATACATGACCAATGGAAAAACCATTCATTTGACAAGATGGACATTTGTTGGCAAAGTAATGTACCTGCTTTTTAATATGCCATCTAGTTTGGTCATAGCTTTTCTTCCAAGGAGCAAGTGCCTTTTAATTTTATGGCTGCAGTCACCATCTACAGTGATTTTAGAACCCAAGAAAATAAAATCTCTCACGGTTTCCATTGTTTCCCATCTATTTGCCATGAAGTGATGGGACTGGATGCCATGATCTTAGTTTTCTGAATGTTGACTTTTAAGCCAACGTTTTCATTCTCCTCTTTCACTTTCATCAAGAAGCTCTTTATTTCTTTACTTTCTTCCATCAGAGTGGTGTCATCTGACAATCTAAGGTTATTTTTATTTCACCCAGCAATCTTGATTCTAGCCCAGCATTTCACACGATGTACTCTGCAAAGAAGCTAAATAAGCAGGGTGACAATATACAGCCTTGACATACTCCTTTCCCTATTTGAAACCAGTCTGTTGTTCCATGTCTGTTTCTAACTGTTGCTTCTTAACCTGCATTCAGGTTTCCCAGGAGGCAGGTCAGGTGGTCTGGTAGTCCCATCTCTTGAAGAATTTTGCACCGTTTGTTGTGATCCACACAATCAAAGGCTTTGGCATAGTCAATAAAGTAGAAGTAGATGTCTTTCTGGAATCCTCTTGCTTTTTCTGTGATCCAACAGATATTGGCAATTTAATCTCTGGTTGCTCTGCCTTTTCTGAAACCATCTTGAACATCTGGAAGTTCACAGTTCATGTACTGCTGAAGCCTGACTTGGAGAATTTTGAGCATTACTTTACTGGCATGTGAGATAAGTGCAATTGTGCAGTAGTCTGAGCATTCTTTGGCATTGCTCTTCCTTAGGATTGGCATGAAAACTGACCTTTTCCAGTTCAGTGGCCACTGCTGAGTTTTCCAAGTTTGCTGGCATATTGAATGCAGCACTTTCACAGCATCATCTTTCAGGATTTGAAACAGCTCTGCTGAAATTTCATCACCTCCCCTACCTTTGTTTGTAGTGATGCTTCCTAAGGCCCATTTGACTTCACATTCCAGGATGTTTGGTTCTAGGTGACTGATCACATTGTGGTTATCTGGGTCATGAACATCATTTTTGTGTAGTTCTTCTGTGTATTCTTCCCACCTCTCCTTAATATCTCTGCTTCTGTTAGGTCCATACCATTCCAGTCCTTTATTGTACCCTCTTTGCATGAAATATTCCCTTGGCATCCCTAATTTTCTTGAGGAAATCTCTGGTCTTTCCCATTCTATTGTTTTACTCTATTTCTTTGCATTGATCACTGAGGAAGACGTTCTTATCTCTTCTTCCTATTCTTTGGAGCTCTGCATTCAAATGGGTATATCTTTCCTTTTGTCCTTTGCCTTTAGCTTCCTTGTATATATTTAACTCTGAATTTTTTAGAACTAAAAAAATTAATTTTAGCTGAGAAAATTTTCAATATGCAAAGGCCTGAATTACAGCTATTCCAGAGTGACTGCTATCCCCCTTCCCTGATTTATGAATGAACTCCATTTAACATTTCTCATTAGAAGAGTGGATGTTTGAAATCACCACAAGGAAAATAACTCAGTTTTTTCTTTTTAGTTTCAGCGTGTTGTGCCATTAGATCTGGGGTACATATTCCTGATCCAGAGTTTCTGTAATTCAACACTACAATTGTTATTTCAAGCAATTATTTCTTTGAAATCAGAAAGGAATTTTGGTTGATTAAAGAAAAACGTACTTTTCTTTTCTTTATGGCAGAAAGTGAAGAGCAAATAAAGAGCCTCTTGATGAAAATGAAAGAGGAGAAGAAAATACTTAAAACTCAAAAATTCAAAAAACTAAGATCATGGCATCTGGTCCCATCACTTCATGGCAAATAGATGGAAAAACAATAGAAACAATGAGAGACTTTTTTCTCTTGGGTTTTAAAATCACTATGGATGATGACTGCACCCAGGAAATTAAAATATGCTTGCTCCTTGGAAGAAAAGCTATGACAAACATAGGTTGCATACTAAAAAGCAGAGACATTACTTTGCCAACAAAGGTCCATCTAGTCAAGGCTATGGTTTTTCCATTGGTCATGTATGGATGTGTGAGTTGGACTATAAAGATAGCTGAGTGCCAAAGAATTGATGGTTTTGAACTATATTATTGGAGAAAACTCTTGAGAGTCCCTTGGATTGCAAGGAGATCCAACCAGTCCATCCTAAAGGAAATAAATCCTGAATATTCATTGAAAGCACTGACGTGGAAGCTGAAACTCCAATACTTTTGCCACCTGATGTAAAGAACTGACTCATTGGAAAAGACCCTGATGCTGGGAAAGTTTGAAGGCAGGAGGAGAAGGGGAAAACAGAGTATGAGATGGTTGGATGGCATCACCGACTCAATAGATATGAGTTTGAGTAAACTCTGGTACGTGGTGAACGATAGGGAAGACTTGAATGCTGCAGTCCATGGGGTTGCAAAGATTTGGACATGACTGAGTGCCTGAACAACAACAACAAATGCTTTTCTAAAGGAATAGAGGTTAAGGGAATAGAGGTGGAGGCAGAGATGGGAAGATTATTTTCTGTTCATTGAGGCAATGTGATAGAAACATTTGTCCATACAGTAGAGTAGATTTTGGGGTTTTGCTCAACTAATTCCTTTTCTCTGAGAACTGGAATTACAACTTCAAGGTCTTGCACAGCACCCATGTATCTGTTACATGACCCTCACAACACAGGTGACTTCATCCTCATGTTTTCCTGGCAGCCAACAGGCAACCCGAAAGTGTAAGATGAGAGATCTCAGGAGTGTTTCAAATTCAAATCAATATTATTTCTTAGCACCTCCAAGGATCACATCATCTTATGTTACACTTTTCAAAATTGTAGCAATATGATTATGTTTATTAATGACAGACACCAAGTAGTGGTTTTAAAAAGCTACAAGGGATTTTAGAGCAAAGTTACACATTTCTTATTGCCCAATTTCTCCTCATGATTGTGAAATGGAGGAAACCAGTCAAATAAGAAACCAGGATTTCATACCTGTATTATTTCTAGACTACATTTTGCAATAAAGTTTTTTTTTTGCTTTTAATTTTGCACGGTTAAAATTGAAACTGTGTTTGAAAAATGGCTGCCTACAGCCATATCATTATCATATTTTAGTGCCTTTTCCTTCTTACACTCTGCATTTTCTAACTCTCTTTTGTATTTATTTTTCTCAGACATTTTCTATTAGACTTACTCTCTTTTTACAGACATGAGGGATTTGTTTATCTGAGCATTATCAATCTATATATATATATATAAAATTGTTGCAATATCAATTCAGAATGGTTCTAGATTAAAACAAAAAAATTACATTACCTTTTAAAGTTATATAACACAAAGGTAGTCTATAAATGGTATATTATCTTTCTCATTTTCTTTTTCAAAGGTATACTTATCATTTTTATTAATTCAGAGCAGTATTATTCTTTTTCATTTGTTTACTTTTGAAAGCTAGAGTGACATATTAAATTCATTTTGTGACTTTTTTTCACTATTAATGAATCTGTTTTCTCAGGTTCTTCATTATACCATAACAGTTGCCAAAGATAAAGGCAGATTTAATTACATCTTTTTGTGACCCCTTGTGGACATGTATGCACATACAGGATAGTTATCATTTACCTGCTCATTCAATCATCATTCAAAAAAAGAACACATGTATACCCATGGCAGATTCATGTCAATGTATGGCAAAACCAACATGATAATGTAAAGAAAATTTAAAAAAAATAATAAAATTTCAAATAAAATAAAATAAAATTTTCCTATAAAATTGTATTTCTGTTGAGCAATCAGACTTGGTAATAAAACAATTTGAGATTCAAAAAAAAAAAAAAAACAAGAACCTGTTTTAATGCTACATCTTTAAATTGTTACAACTGATTTTTCCAAGAAAAATGTGGTCCAAACTTCTGTGATTTTAAGATTGAAGATTCTTACTTCTAGCATACCCTGAACTCTGGTTAGTAAAAAGGCGCATAAACAAAGACAATGGTAGAATGGGTGTGTGCACATTTGTGCGTTTTTGAGTTTGAAAAGATCAAATGATTGTAGAAAACAATGTCTAAAGTATTATTTTAATAAAATAATAATTATTGTTCTCCATATTTAGTGTAAAAAGTTCAAAGTAGCGAGACAGTAATGGAGAAAGCACTAGTCTTGGTGTTATGCTCCATTTCAGAGACTTGCTAGCCAGGAGTCCCGGGCGATGTACTCACTGTATCTGAGGCTTCCCATCTCCACTGAAAATGAGAGCATGGGACAAGATATTTGCTTCTCTTTGCGTTTCTTATAGTATCTGGCAGAAAATTAATAAAAATTCTTGACAAAAGGGCATAAAAATGAACAACAGCAAAAGTATTCAGTCAAATATCAGTCAGTTGTCATGAATTCAAAAATACACCTAAAAATATTTATACAGTCACTGGATATGGTGGGAAAAGCACTTCTTGGATATATTGTTTCAGTAAGCAAATGTCTTTATTTAACCAATTATTTATATTTACTTAATATTCACCCTTTCCACTTTGAGGCCATAGTTACAGACAGAGCCTGATAGGAGGACAATTCTGGAAATTTTAAGAATGAGACTGGAATTCAAAGACTTATAAACACTAACTCATCAGGAGAATCTGCCTCCAGTGAGAAAACAGCCCAAACCTGGGGCCCAAGGAAACATTGTTAACCCTGGCTTATTTGTTTTGTAATAGCATTGTTTGTTGTTGTTTAGTTGCTCACTCATGTCCGATTCTTTGCAACCCCATGGACTGTGTAGCCCACCAGCCTCCTCTGTCCACGGGATTCTCCAGGCAGGAAGATTGAAGTGGTTTGCCATTTCCTCCTCCACGGAATCTTCCAGACCCAGGGATTGAACCCACGCCTCCTGAATTGACAGACGAATTCTTTACCATTTAGCTACCAGGGAATCCCTTGTAACAGCATAGTAGCTTTAAAATCTCTGTTTAGGGTGTATATGTGATGATTTCATGAACAGACACATTCTGAAATGAAGTATATTAACATACCCATCACCTCACGTTGATTGTAAATCTTTTGTTTGTGGTGAGAATGTTTAACATCATGTTTCATATTATATACTTGAAACAGCAAGTTTCATATTAATACTTGAAATAGCAAGTTTCCAGTATATAATGCAGTATGATTAACTGTGGTCACCATGCCTTACATTAGATCCCACAGCTTATTCATCTTATAACTGAAAGCCTGTACCTTTTGAGCAGTATCTCCCTATTCCTGGCTCCCCCAGCCCCCGGAAACCACCATTCTGCTTTCTGTTCTATGAGTCTGATTTTTTTAAATTCCACTTATAAATTCAATCATGTAGTGGTCTTTCTGTGTCTGGCTTATCTTACTTAGCACAGTGTCCTCCAGGCTCATCTATGCTGTTGTAAATGACAGGATTTCTTTCTTTTTTTATAACCGAATAATTGTATGTACATAGAACATTTTAAAAATACATTCATCTGTTATCAGATACTGTGTTGCTTCCATGTCTCGGCTATTGTTAAGTAATGCTTCCAAGTGAACTTGGAAGTGCAGCTATCTTTTCGAGATAGTGATTTCGTTTCCTTTGGATATATAATCAGAAGTGAGATTGCTGGACTGTATGGTAGTCTGTCTTTACGAAACCTCATTACTGTTTTCCATAGTGGCTGTACCTGTTTACACCAACAGTGTGCAAGGGATCCTTTTGCTCCACATCCTCACTAGCGCTTGTTCTTTCTTTCTTTTTTTTTTTTGTATATAACACTGTTTTATTTCTTGAGAGGAGAGTGATGACTCTAAACATAATGGAGAAATTAATTGCTGTGTGGGAAAATTGAAGCAAGCCTATATTATATGTTAAGCCCCAGAAAAGATGAATACAAGGTCATCAACAGCTTCCCTGAGGCACAGCAGCCCTTATTATACATTGAATTATCTACATTTTTTTTCTTTAATTCTACCTTTAAGGGTCAAATGAAAGTATCTGCCTCTTGTAAGAGAAGTTGTAGACTTTAAGGCACATGGCAGAGACTTCTTGTGAGATGAAGGATGAACGGGTGCCATCTGCATGCAAGGATGGCTGCATGATGGATATAAACAAAAGGACAGTCATCAAACAGCTTGAGCAAAGCTAGTACCCTCCAAAGTACAAAAGAATGATGTGCTTTTATATTTAATCATTTTTTAAGGGTTAGGATAATTACGTAAGAGGGAAATAATAAAGCCCAAGTCTACAGGAAATGTTCACTTTTAAAACTGGCTTAAAGCATTAGAATGAGTCAGTGAATAGAACTGTATTGATTGATTCACTCATAATTAAGCAGTCTGAAAAGCAGATTGTAATTGCCACGATGCTCTTGAGCATGTTTATGTTCTGTGGGTATCTAAAAAAGGAGACATAAACATGGTAATTAAAGGGTTAGTTTTTTGTCCTTCATAGTCAAGGATGTTCTTACTCCAAGATCAACCTGATTTCTATGTGATCTGAGTAAAGTATTGAAATTTCGATTTTCCAGCACAAAAAAGGGGATCATAGGTGTGGGTAATTGACCATCGCATGTAATTAACGCAACAGGAGCTGGTGTTCAGCACAGCCAGCGGCTAAGCCATACTCGCGTTCACCTTCCATTCTCTTAGGTTTTCTCTCTGAAGTTTTAAACCTATTCAAAGTCAAACACTGAGAGTTCTGTATCACACAGTGTGTTCAGAATAAAAGTGTATAGTTGGATGCTGGACTTCCATGGTGGTTCAAACAGTAAAGAATCTGCCTGCCAATGCTGGAGACCCAGGTTAGATCCCTGGGTCAGGAAATGCCCCTGGAGAAAGCAATGGCTACCTAGTCCAGCATTATTTTGCCTAGAGAATTCCATGGACAGAGGAGCCTGGCAAGCCACAGTCCACGGAGTAGCGAAGGGTCGAGCATAACTGAATGACTAACACTTTCACTTTTTCACCTGGATGCTAGAATAGTAGCTATAAGGATAGTTGTATGTACTAAGATCGGTTTATCACTTTAGTAATACTTTTTGGTAGATCTTTATTGTTAGACTTTAGGAGGCAGCAAATACCTACCTTCTAAGGTACAAGAGAATGGAAAGGTTCAGAAAACATCCAACTTAGCATTTAAAATATATTATGCACTCAACAAATGTGTTATAGGTATATAGTCCAAGGAGTTGAATAATCTGAGTTGAGTTAAATATTTGCAACATTTCCAAATACATTTTAACAAATTACATTCCAAAACTCGGTGAAAGAGAGCCTTTTGTGATAGGGTGACCTTACGAAAACTATCATTAAAATTTTGCTGTTTTTAAGGTCACATTTCCTTTCCTTTTCTTTGGTCACTATTGAAGTTGAATATATTTTCTTAGCATATTTTTCCAGTGGCACCAAGATCTTCCTCTTCTATGATATGACTCCCTGTGCTTTCCCTTCCTTATCAGTGGTCCTACATCACTAATTTTGGTTTTAAATTTGAAAGTATCTCTGATGACTCTCCTGTCTTCCCTGAAGTCTCTTAAATGCCTGATTTTGATCTTTCCTGCTCATGATCTCTATTGAGTCCTTTAAACTTCCATTCACCTCTTCATCCTCATGTGACTTAGTAAAAACCATTCAAGCAAGTTCGTGTAGAGCTCTTTGTATTAACAGTGCTAAGAAGACTGCCCCCTTCCACACTGTCTGCCTACACCGCCTCCTTTTCTGTGGATGCCCTTGTTTTACTAGGACTGGTCAAAACAAACGTAACCTCCACAGAAGACAATTGAAGAAGCCAGTGAGGCTACTGAGAACTATATCAGAATCATATCTAGAATCTTATTTATTTGACACTTCCGGGGCTGAGCCTAAAATGAGAGAAAATGTGTTAAACTTTAAAGAGACTAATCCTTGCCTGGTAATCTGTCTTCATTTTAAGTTATTTCATTTGCTTCAATTTTGACTTGATGCTTACAAGGACCTCTGCCATGCAGGTTCTGTCATGGGACCACCAGTCCATTCAGTCTGAATTATTAGACTCTCTGGGCAAAATCTGCCAACTGACAGTTACACAGCAAACCCTGCCATCAAATTCACTTGCCATTCTTCATCTTAATTTTACCCATTGTAGTTATTTTTACTCTTGGTTTCAGCTAGATGGCCATTTCTTTCTGGCTTAACTGTCTCTCTACACACCTCAGCATTTTCTTGCGTCCAACTTAATTTCCACCTCTTTCATGATCCACTTCTCTTTGCCCAATATCTCTGCAAAGTATAGCCCCAACCACGTGTGTTTTAACCTTACATGCTGTAACTTTATTAGCGTGTAACCTCAGGGAAGCAGGAGTGAGGAAAAAGTGGGACTGAGAAAAGCATGAATCAAAATGAAGGCGCCTTTCTCAGCTGTTTACCATCTGTTACCATCTCTCAAGCGATGCTATTGTTCAGCCTGATGGAACCATTCTCCAGCGTGGCAGAGTGTCTCAGGCTGTTCCATGGGTTGGGCTGGGATGGGTTGATGAGAAAGGGAAACAAACATACCCTCTGCTTCCTGGTTCTGCTTGTCGGAGCTGTGCCCCACCCAGGGCACGGCCTCATCTATAGCCCTCGTTTGTCATGCATGATTCTTTGGTGACTTCCCAGCATCTTGTGTGCCCCTGTGTCCAGTGGAAAGCTCTAAGGCAGGAGGCAAGAGGCGTGTGGAAGGTGCAGTCCTGTTTCATTTGGGTAAAATCAAGTGGATGTCCTACAGAGTAGTGGCTGGAGTAAACCAGAGGCCACCAAGGCCAATAGGACCTAAAGTGGGCTTATGAGGCAGTTGGTGGCTCCTCAGCCCCAGACCTCTTGGCTGCCCAACCAGGCAGAAGTAAGCCCCTTTCTGTCTGATAAACATGAAAAGCACTGCATGTTCATTTTTTCTCAATTTAGTTCTGATCTAATGACATAAGTGATCACAGTGCATGTCTATGTCCATTAGGATCTGTTATATGTATTCCTATAACTTTTAGAGCATTGTTGACAAACAGTGTTTCTTTAATAAATAGATTCATAAATGTTCATAAAATGTAGTTAGCTGCTAATAGATTTTTTTAAAGTAATGTATATCTCTCTGCAAGCCCCAATGTGTTACTCTCTTATGCTAACTGAGCTAATACATAAAAATTATAGAAATGAGTTGATAGAAAAAAATTCCAGGAAACAAATTAAACATATGTTAAGAATTGTGAGGGGTCTGCTAATTTACTCTATTTGCAATTAAAACTCTGGGTGCCTAGTTTCATGAATGCTGGCTGGGGTGTGAGATTCCTGAGTCAAAAATAAAGGGCACTGTTACTCCCCAAAGTAGTGATAAGTCAGAATATCAGCATTTTCTTACAACTGCTTCCACCAGCCCTATCAGAAAACAGGACTTGCCTGGTAATTCCTGTGTGTGCAGTGGGCTGTGCTACCGGAAGGAGTCTCAGCTTTGGGAATATAGCTATTCTATGACAGCTAGTAAATAAACTCACCCTTTGCTCTGGACAGAGATGCTATCTCTGTCTTCCAAGACTGATCACTCTGAAGACACCCTTGACATTTTCAACAAAGATGTTGTGGATTAAAGCCAGCTGACACCCCTGCTTTATTGCAAGATGAGCAGAAATGTGAGGACCCAATAAGGGATTGTCTTCTGATAATAAAACATCACTCATTTCTATGCTGTCTTGATTTCCAGAAAAATTTCCTAAGAGTAAGGCTCTCTGTTCTCCTCCCTGATTCATATGACTTAGAGGCTGGAATGAAATCCATTCAGTTGGTCTGACACAGCATCTCATTAAGGTTACCACCATCATCGCAAGAAAGGAAGCCTGCGATTTGGGAACCCAGAGCAACTTGATGCTTGCATTTCAGAGAGATGTTTTGGGTCCTTGAGAAGACAACTGTGGGCCTCAGAAGATTCGTACCTCAAAGGGCCAGAGAAAGGATTTCTCACTGCAAGCTTTCTAAAGTAACTGCTATAAGAGGGTTTAAAGTGTCTATCTGCCTATCATTGAGTTTTGGCTGAAACAGTCAGTTCTCCTGGTAGCTCTCAGCTTTGCAGGTATGCACTTGAAGCTTTCAGCTTCAGCTGAAACTCTAATAATTTGACCACCTAGTGCTGAAGGTGAAGCTTCAATACTTTGGCCACCTGATGTGAAAAACAGACTCCTTGGGGAAGACCCTGATGCTGGGAAAGATTTGAAGGCAGGAGGAAAAGGAGATAACAGAGGATGAGATGGTTGGATGGCATCACGGACTCAATGGATATGAGTTTGAGCAAGCTCTGGGAGTTGGTGATGGACAGGGAAACCTGGCATGCCGCAGTCCATGGGGTCCCAAAGAGTCGGACACGACTGAGTGACTGAACTGAACTTTAAGGGAGGATGGGGTCATTCTAGAGCGAAACATTGAGCTGTTAGAAAATACACTAGGACTTTGTTATGGATTGAACATTTGTCCTTCTAAAATTCTCACATCGAAACCCTAATCCCCAGTGTGCTGATAGTAGGCACTGGGGCCTTATAGCAGCAATCATGTTCAGATGGGATTAAAAGTGGGGATCCCTGTGATGGGGTTGGTGTCGTTATAAGAAGAGGAAGAGACCCACTGTCTCTGAGCCAAGAAGAAAGCTCTCATTAGAAGCCCAACTAGCTGGGATCTTGATCTTGAATGTCTAGCCTCCAGAGCTGAGAGAAATAACTATCTGTTGTTCAAACCATCCGATCTGAGATATTTTGTTGTAGGAGCTTGAACTGACTAAGATATGTTTGTACAAGTCTCTTAGTGTGGAGGGAAGACAAAGAAATGTATGATGAGAGACTGGTGCTTGGAGGTCAAGCCTAAGGCCAGGTCAAGGAGAGGTCTCAGAGGTGTTTGCTAGCCTTGCAGTTTCTTGACCATACCATTTCCATTTGAAATCCCTGGGATCGTCCTCACATTGTACGTCCTGGAGTCTGAGGTGGCACACCCATCACGGTCTCTTCAGTCACAGGGCTCCTAGGTTGGGTGTTTAGTTTGAACAAATGCCCATCGCTGCATTAGGAAGCTACTGGTTGTTCTTCAGGCAGACTGAGTCTGGTAGCAGTACCAAAGGGATGACAGGTCTGAAACCCTGGAGGGCTGTGTGTGCATGAGAGCGCCTCCCTGGGCCAGCAGCTCCATTTGGCAGCAGCATCAGGCAGAGAAACTTAGAGCTCAAAGTGCCCCTCAGGGTTCCAGGTCCCAAGGGTACTAGCGCTTCTCTGCATGAGGAACCCCCGGTTGAAAGAATCTTTCTACAGTTTATGTGACAGAGATCTACAGGCCCACAGCACCTCAGTGCCTACTAGATACACTCGACTACTGTTACCTGGAGCATCCCATGAATGGAGGAGCCTGGCAGACTACAGTCCTTGGGGTCGCAAAGAGTTGGACATGACTGAATGACTTCACTTACTTACTTACTTAGAAACAACAAAAGCATATTGATTTGGTCCATCTCGCCTACCCCCAAGGACAAGGTCAGTTTCATGTCTCATCCCAATGGGAACAGCTCTAAAACACATTTAGGGGAATGGAGATGCCCCTTTTCCTCACAATATCAGGTAGGTTGGTCACAGTGACTGCGCTAAAAAAAAATCAGACAGGGTGGTGCTCCTCTTTTACTTGAAGTTTGAGATCCTGACCACACCCCTAATCATCTTTTCCTTTCACCATCTGAGGTATGAGCACTGGGGAGAAAGGCACTGGGGCCAGAAATAGAGAGAGTTTGACTGCACACCACTACACCAGGCACGCTGACTTCTGTCTGAGTGGCATGCCTTGTGCTTGCAACTCATCACTTCAGTTCAGATCCACTGCTCTCAGGTGTCTGACTCTTTGAGACTCCACGGACTGCAGCACACCAGGCTTCCCTGTCCATCACCAACTTCCAGAGTTGCTCAAACTCATGTCCATTGAGAGGGTGATGCCATCCAACTATCTCATCCTCTGTTGTCCCCTTCTCCTCCTGCCGTCAATCTTTCCCAGCATCAGGGTCTTTTCAAATGAGTCCATTCTTTGTATCAGGTGGCCAAAGTATTGGAACTTCAGCTTCAGTATCAGTTCTTCCAATGAATATTCAGGACTGATTTCCTTTAGGATTGACTGGTTGGATCTCCATGCAGTCCAAGGGACTCTGAAGAGTTTTCTCCAACACCAAAGTTCAAAAGCATCAATTCTTTGGCACTCAGCTTTATGTTCCTTTATGTTCCAACTATCACATCCATACATGACTACTGGAAAAACTATAGCTTTGACTAGATGGACCCTTGTTGGCAAAGTAATGTCTCTGCTTTTTAATATGCTGTCTAGTTGGATCATAGCTTTTCTTACAAGGAGCAAGGGTTTTTTAATCTCATGGCTGCAGTCACCATCTGCAGTGATTTTGGAACCAAAGAAAATAAAGTCTGTCACTATTTCCATCGATTTCCCATTTATATGCTATGATGTGATGGGATAGGATGCCATGATCTTAGTTTTCTGAATGTTGAAAACTTTTTTACTCTCCTCTTTCACTTTCATCAAGAGGCTCTTTAGTTCCTCTTCACTTTCTGCCATAAGGGTGGTGTCATCTGCGTATCTGAGGTTGTTGTATTTCTCCCAGCAATCTTGATTCCAACTTGTGCTTCATCTAGCCCAGTGTTTCACATGCTGTACTCTGCATATAAGTTAATTAAGCAAGGTGACAATATGCAGCCTTGACGTACTCTTTTCCCAGTTTGGAACCAGTGTGTTGTTCCAAGTCTGTTTCTAACTGTTGCTTCTTGACCTGCATACAGATTTCTCCAGAGGCAGATAAGGTGGTCTGATATTCCTGTCTCTTGAAGAATTATCCAGTTTGTTGTGATCCACACAGTCAAAAGTTTTGACGCAGTCAGTAAAGCACATGTAGGTGTTTTTCTGGAACTCTCTTGAGTTTTTGATGATGCAACATATGTTGGCAATTTGATCTCTGGTTCTTCTGCCTTTTCTAAATCCAGCATGAACATCTGAAAGTTCATGTTCATGTACCATAGAAGCCTGACTTGGAGAATTTTCAGCATTAATTTGCTAGTGTGTGAGATGACTGCTGTTGTGCAGTAGTTTGAACATTCTTTGGCATTTCCTTTCTTTGGGATTGGAATGACAGCAGACCTTTTCCAGTCCTGTGGTCACTGCTGAGTTTCCAAATTTGCTGGCATATTGAGTGAAGCATACTAACAGCATCAACTTTTAGGATTTGAAATAGCTCAACTGGAATTCCATCACCTCCACTAGCTTTGTTCATAGTGATGCTTTCTAAGGCACACTTGACTTCGTATTCCAGTATGTCTGGCTCTATGTGAGTGATCATACCACAGTGGTTATCTTGTCATAAAGATCTTTCTGCATAGTTCTTCTGTGTATTGTGCCACCTCTTTTTGATATCTTCTGCTTCTGTTAGGTCTACACCATTTCTGTCCTTTATTGAGGCCATCTTTGCATGAAATGTTTCCTTGGTATCTCTAATTTTCTTGAAGAGTTCTCTGGTCTTTCCCATTGTACTGTTTTCCTCTTTCTTTTCATTGATCTCTGAGGAAGGCTTTCTTGTCTCTCCTTGCTATTCTTGGAACTTTGCATTCAAATGGGTATATCTTTCCTTTCCTCCTTTGCCTTTCACTTCTCTTCTTTTTCACAGCTATTTGTAAATCCTCCTCAGACAACCATTTTGCCTTTTTGCATTTCTTTTCCTTGGAGATGGTCTTGCTCCCTGCCTCCTGTACAATGTCATGAACCTCCATCCATAGTGCTTCAGGCACTCTGTCTATCAGATCTAATTCCTTGAATCAATTCGTCACTTCTACTGTATAATCATAAGGGATTTTACATAGGCCATATCTGAATGGTCTAGTGGTTTTCCCTACTTTCTTCAATTTAAATGTGTATTTGACAATAAGGAGTTCATGATCTCAGCCACAGTCAGTTCCTAGTCTTGTTTTTGCTTACTGAATAGAGCTTCTCCATCTTTGGCTGCAAAGGATATACTCAATCTGATTTTGGTGTTGACCATCTGGTGATGTCCATGTGTAGAGTCTTCTCCTGGGTTGTGGGAAGAGGGTGTTTGGTATGACCAGTGTGTTCTCTTGGCAGAACTCTGTTAGCCTTTGCCCTGCTTTATTTTGTACTCCAAGGCCAAACTTGCCTGTTACTCCAGGTATCTCTTGACTTCTTACTTTTCCTTCCAGTCCCCGATGATGAAAAGGACATCTTTTCTGGATGTTAGTTCTAGAATGTATTGTATGTCTTCATAGAACTGTTCAACTGCAGCTTCTTCAACATTACTGGTTGGGGCATAGACTTGGATTACTGTGATATTGAATTGTTTGCCTTGGAAATGAACAGAAATCATTCTGTCATTTTTGAGATTGTACCCAAGTACTGAATTTCAGCCCTCTTTTGTGGGCTACTTCATTTCTTCTAAGAGATTCTTGCCCACAGTGGTAGATATAATGGTCATCTGAATTAAATTCACCCAATTCCAGTCCATTTTAGTTACCTGATTCCTGAATTGTCGACATTCACTCTTGCCATCTCCTGTTTGACCACTTCCAATTTCCCTTGATTCATGGAACTAACATTCCAGGTTCCTATACAATATTGTTCTTTACAGCATCGGACTTTACTTCCATCACCAGTCACATCTACAACTGGGCATTGTTTTCACTTTGGCTCCATCTCTTCATTCTTTCTTGAGCTATTTCTCCACTCTTCTCTAGTAGCATATTGGGCACCTACTGACCTGGGGAGTTCATCTTTCAGTGTCATATCTTTTTGCCTTTTCATTAGTGTTCATGGGGTTCTCAAGGCAAAAATACTGAAATGGTTTGCCATTCCCTTCTCCAGAGGGCCATGTTTTGTCAGAACTCTCCACTATGACCCCTTCCATCTTGGGTGGCCCTACATAGCATGGCGCATAGTTTCATTGAGTTAGACAAGGCTGTGGTCCATGTGATCAATTTGATTAGTTTTCTGTGACTGGTTTTTACTCTATCTGCCCTCTGATGGATAAGTATAAGAGGCTTATGGAAGCTTCCTGATGGGAGGGACTGACTGTGGGGTAAACTGGGTCTTGTTCTGATGGGCAGGGCCATGCTCAGTGAATAATCCAGTTTTCTGTTATGGGTGGGGCTGTGTTGCCTCCCTGTGGTTTGACCTGAGACCAAACTATGGTGGAGGTAATGATGATAATGGTGACCTCCTTCAAACGGGCCCATGCATGCACTGCACTCAGTGCCTCCAACCCTGTGGACTCAGTGGCAGCGAGTAGTTAGTTAGTTGGTGGTGGTCAGTGTCAGTTGCTTGGTGCTGGTGCTGGTGGTCACCGGAAAGGGTACAGGACAGTCAGCGAAGGTCGTCATAGCAGTGGCATGTGAGCCCCTCAGGTGCCTGCCTAAGGTGAAACTTATGCTAGAGCTATTTTTCTGTGAATTTTTCTGAAAACCCAGGTGCTTGCTATTTTGTACACTGATGCAAGAAAGAGCCACAATGGCAGAGTGGGAGGATGTGCACTCATCTTTTTCCTGCGAGAACTCCAAAATTACATCTCGCTGCTAAATAATCATCAACAGGAGAATGTTGAATCCCACCAAAAAAAGATACCCCATGTCCAAGGGCAAAGGAAAAGCCCCATCAAGATGGTAGGAGGTGTGAAATCACATTTAGAATCAAACCCCATACTCACCAGAGATGCTTGGAGGGCGTAAATAAAACCTTGTGCTCACAAGAACCCTTGAGAAAGGAGCAGTGACCCCACAGGAGACAGACCCAGACTTGTCTGTGAGTGTCCAGGAGTCTCTAGCAGAGGCATGGGTTGGTGGTGGCCTGTGGCAGGGTCAGGGGCATGACTGCTTGCAACTCAGCCAAACAAGTTGATGGTTTTGCTCTTCCACTTCCCAGGTTGTGCTAGTTGTAAAGAATCCACCTGCCAATACAAGAGACACGGGAGAAGCAAGTTTGATCCCTGGGTTGGGAAGATCCCCTGGAGGAGGAAATGGAAACCCATTCTGGTATTCTTGCTTGGAAAATTCCATGTGCAAGGGAGCCTGGTTACAGTCCATGGGGTGGCAAAAGAGTCAGACACAACTGAGCGTGCATGCACACACAAAGGCACACACACATACAAGGTCATCATTATTGACATCATCTCTTGACTCAGCAGTTCTCCCGGTATTGCTGCCCTATTGCGGGGCTTGCATCGTTTGGCTGACCTGGGAGGGACTCACACAGCAGCATCTTTTTAAAGGAGTCCACCAACTCAGTGTTCCATTATCATGACATCTCTTTAAGTTCTTTCCCGTTGTCAACAAATGGCTAGGAGAGTCTTCCAGGGCTGTACACATGATTAAGATAATCTATCTTTAATAAAATTCCTTGGTTCAGCCGAACTGTCTGCTGGTCATATTCTGCACTGTAAACCCAGCCCAAGACAGTGAAAGCTGCAGACAACTGTGAGTCTCTTGTGTGGGTCCTCATGGGAGTTTGTTTCAGGGACATCTTCCCTAGAAAGTTGAACCTCCTTGATAGACTACAAGACCCAGTGCAGAAGTCTCTAGCAACTTTTACTCTTGCTCGTGAATGATCTAAGTCAGAGGGGGTTGAGATGTAAGGGATGGTTGTTGTCATTCTTCTTTGACAAAATGTCATTCACCTCCAGGCTCTCCTCTCCCCAATTTTTTCTTGCACTACGCCTGGTACCTGTCCACAGTGGTTGCCATGTCTTTCCTCTCATGTACAGTATGAGTATGAATATCTGCAACTCTTGTCTGAAAAGAGGTGGAACATTCTGCACCCTAGGAGGAATCTTAGTACTTGTTTTTACAATGGGGCACACCTAAGGCTGGCATCAGGCCCAGAAGTGCGCCTTCCTTAGGAGACACAGCCATGACTAGGGCCCTGTGCAGACACAAGTCCTTGAACTTACCTGATGGTACTCAGGTTGCAGACACCTCCCCAGCTCCTCCTAATCAATAGCCATGGCATAAAGAACCATTTATTGCCCAGTTGACTGTGCAATTTGGTCAATATGGTTGCTATTGATGACTGTAGACTTCCCTCAAATCCTGTTAATCGTCTTGCTTCACTTTGTTCGCTGATGCTAAATAGAAATTGCAGAGAAAGTTTGGGTGAAATAGAAAAGAATAGCTTTTCCAGGAAGCAGGGTCACAGTGGGCTAATGCCCTCCAGACTGTGTGTCCCCCCTATAGGGGGTAGTGAGGAGTTTTGTAGGAACAGGCTGTGGTCATTCTTGACCAGACAAGAGTCACAACCATTCTTGTGATTGGTTATTGCTGAGGTAATCAGGAGTTGGCATCATCGACCTTCTGGTTTCGACTGGGGTCTCCATGCTTGTTTCATTATCTTCAAAACAGTTCAAATGACATGGATCAGGATATTACATACAGTCCTTGAAGAAGAATTAAAGGTCCTTGACTCTGTTTAATGGCTAAAGTATTATTACTTGGTCTTGCTTGACTGTTTTGCTTTCTCTCTGTATTTTCTCACTTCTCTGATTATTCTTTGACTAAAATTTTCTGCAGACAAAAGGCAGGCAGAGGGCATGGGTAGGGGTCTATTCTAGGAAGGCTTGTAGGTTCTTGCTTGGCTACAAACTATCCAAGAGGGCTTTCATTTCTTTCTCTTCCAGGAGGGGTGGGATGTGGCGGGGGCGTGGCATGGGAGAGAAGGGGTATATATATACTTAGGGTTGATTTGCTTCATTGTACGGCAGAAACTAACATAAACATTACAGACTTCAATTAAAAAATAATATAAAAACACAAGATCTACAGGGGACTGTCTCTCCAATACATAATCACTCCCCCTAAATTAACTTTCTTTGAATCTAGTTTCTACAGCAGGACTTCTTAAATTTTGTTTTATGGCCCATGTAATAAATCATTTGTGAGCCCATGAATACCTTTTCCAGAAACAAAATTGCAGATGTCAATACAGACACACAAAAAACAGTGTTCAAAGGCTGTCTGAAGCCCACATACGGACCTGGGACTCCTCAGTTAATAATCTTGATTGTGAGGACTTTTCTTGCCTTTAATGTAAATTATGTAACTGTGTGATGCTGTATGATTGTACAGTGAAAAGTTTTTGATATTGGAAGGAAAGAATCATAAAAATGGGCAGTAGAATCAGTACTAGAAAGAGCCATTCATAGTGTCGTCTCTCCCCTGTCCCCTTTCTCCATGCCACAGCTGCAGTCCTGTGTGCTATGGTCAAGTCCTTCCTGTAAATTAAGTAGTGGAGTAGACCCCCCTTGCCCCAGACATATTGATGCTTTTAGCTCTGAAAGAAAAGGAAAGTAATGCATTGCTCTAAGGTTCATGGAGCTAGACTCTGCTGCTGACTCAGATTTCTATTTTTAAATTGCTCTTTATTCTTGTTTTCACTCTCAGACTATACCTGTTTCTAAAGGAGTTTGGACTCACAGAGTACCTCATATATGCATGTTTCCAAGAGGTTTCTGTACAGCTTTGCTTTACTAGTAATTATTATTCACTGAAGACTCCTGTCTTAAAGTTTACGTAGACACTAAAGTATTTTTGCCCACTGAAAAATGTAGATCTGGCTGTCAATACATTAATTCTTTCACTGTAAATATCATCATGGCTTTTATATCAAGGTGTTCCAGTAAGACTTGACAGATATAAAGGAGGCTTATTCTGTGACATCAATATTTAGCAGTCATCAGATGCACTTAAGAATTTATACTGTTAGCATTCATGCATAATTCGCCACTGTTTTTTTTAATGATGAAAAGATAATTTGGGGATTGTGATTTAGTTTTCTTCAGTATTAAGTTTTTATGAATGATTGATTATAATAGATGCTATGCCTTAAATTACAGTATGGAACATCGAAGCACTGGTCCATTTTTAGAAGATTATAACTCTAAAGGTCATGGCAACTTACATGCAATGTTTGTAGAAATATATAGAAGGATAAATGAAAATAAATGAGGTTTGAATCAAAGTTAAGTTGTATGTAATAGGTAGTCACTATGAGTGGACTCATTCAAATATAAAAAAAAATGGAGCCATTCAGTTCAAAGTGAATAAGATATAAAAACAACAGCAAAACTTTCCTCACATCAATAACTTAATTCAATATTTTATTGAAGATCGATTGAATTAGTTTGAAAAGCTTCAGATTAATATAATTATATAGAACTCCAAAAAAAAAGTTGGTGGATAATATCATGACTGCAGGCAATATAGCAGACTGTGTTGCTTTAATTACATTATTCAATCAATCAGTAAGAGAAGAGGAAAATGAATTAAGAAGAACTGAATAGTATTTTCTCAGCTGAAAATTCTACAATAGCTATGAGCTTGATGATATATGAGAGAAAATCAGAAAGAAAAATGTTTCTGAAAACCAGAAATGTCAGTGTTCCTCTCAAAAGCACTGAGATTCTCAAGCCTTGCCGAATTTTGCCAGTCTCTGATATTTTTTGCAGCACATAACAGGAGAAAACCTTTCCTCCATTGTCTTGAACTATTTCAAATTAGGAAGGGGGATTTAAGCAACTCTAGTATAAAAGTATGAAACTCATCTTTTCTGCTAAAGACCTTATTCTGATCATTGGTCTCTATTGTGTGTCTGAGACCAGATGCCCAGTCTCTAGCTGTCTACTTAAGTTATTCCTGACCTTATTTGCCTATATTTCTGAAAACTGGATCATATCTATTGGCTAAAGCCGTATATATCTATTCTCCTATCTTTGCACTTTCAGCAAGGAATTTACTTCTTGATGGGTAATCTTTCTGAATTGCCTTGTCCCATTTTACCAGCTCATGGCTAGCGACATGCTGGTAAATGTAGAGAACATGATGCAAATAACATTGTACCAAGTGCCATCCACACCGCATTGTCACCTCTCTTGATTCGTTTGTGTATATGTTTGTTTACCCTTCTCATATGTGAGGTGTCCCCCTTCTCCCTCATGGGAGACACATAACCCAAACTGGACAGAGCACTGCCATCCACTCAAACCCAATCATTTGTCCTGGGATGCTCACATGATCAAGGGTCAGGATCATCCCTGAGGACACTAGGGGATTGCAGCCTCTGCTTCTAAAGTCTAAGCTACAAGGACCAAGCAAACATAAAGATGGAGGCCATTCTTCCCAAAACACAGGAAGCCCTGCTGTAACACGTAAGCGGCAGGGAGCAGGGAGAGCTCAAAACTGAGAGAAATCCTGCCAGACAGCTCCCAGCATTCCTGACTCCCAACATAATTCAGCTAAGAGAACCAAAACATGGTGATTTCTTCTAAAATGAATTTGAATCTACACCCCCCCCCAGCCCCTTACTCTGTGTCTCCCTCTGCCCCTCTGTCTGTCTCTCTCATACTATGATTTTCTTTCCCATCAGACAGCGCCTCCTTCCGGAGTCCTAGCTCCCTCCTGGCGGCCTCTTCATCTAAACCATGATGCTGGCCCAGCCACTCAGCTCCTGAACTTCTCTCTGAGACCCTGCATCCTCAGGGGGAGTGTGTGTGTCTGTGTGCTAAGTTGCTTCACTCATGTCGGACTCTTTGTGACACTGTGGCCTGTAACCCGCCAGGCTCCTCTGTCCATGGGATTCTCCAGGCAAGAATATTGGAGTAGGTTGCCATTTCTTCCTCTAGGGATCTTCCCAACCCAGGGATCGAACTCGTGTCTCTTACATGTCCTGAATTGGCAAGCAGGTTCTTTACCACCAGTGCCATCTGCCATTCCTTCATCCCCAGGGTACCCCTTCCACTTTAAATTTCTGCTTTGCTTCACTTTTCCCTGTTTTAAACTCTTTTACTAAATATACCAGCTGTATTGATTTTTCCTTGGAATCAGCTGCTCTGGCTTCCATTGTTTCATATGAAGCCTAGCTATTGAAAAGGCAAGCCATCTATTCCAAAGCTGTTTCCTAGAAAGTAGGGAAGTAGGTGAAAGAGGAGACTGAAAAAGCTGGCATGAGACTCAACATTAAAAAAGAACAAAGGTCTTGGCATCTGGTCCTATCACTTCATGGTAAATAGAACGGAGGAAAGTGGAAGCAGTGACAAATTTTATTTTCTTGGGCTCCAAAATCACTGCAGACAGTGACTACAGACATGAAGTTAAAAGATGATTGCTCCTTGGAAGGAAAGCTACGACAAACCTGGACAGCATATTAAAAAGCAGAGACATTACTTTGCCAACAAAGGTCCATCTAGTCAAAGCTATGGTTTTTCCAGTAGTCCTATATGGATATGAGAGTTGGACCATAAAGAAGACTGAGTGCCACAAAATTGATGCTTTTGAATTATGCTGGAGAAGACTTTTGAGAGTTGCTTGGATAGCAAGGAGATCAAACCTATCAATCCTAAAGGAAATCAACCTTGAATATTCTTTGGAAAGACTGATGCTGAAGCTGAAGCTCCAATAGTTTGGCCACCTGATGCAAAGAGTCAACTTACTGGAAATGCCCTGATGCTGGGAAAGATTGAGGGCAAAAGGAAAAGGAGGGGGCACAGAGGATGAGATGATTAGTTAGTACCAACTCAATGGACATGAACTTGAGTAAACTCTGGAAGATAGTGGAGGACAGAGGAGCCCGGCATGCTGCAGTCCACAGGGTCACAATTTCGTGACTGAACAAGGACAACAACAGGGAAAGTAGATTTATGGAGTCTTCTGCATCAGATGTACAAGTCTCCTATATTATCTTAAGGGTCGTTTAATACCAAATCAAATACCTAAAGAAGGCCCACTTCTAAAAGTTGACAGTGTAGCTATAGGTTACCTTCTTGATGTTTGGGCAAAGTCTTAGATTCATATACTCTCTTTGGTAAGAACAAACCACAAACTTCATGCTAAGATTTACTGTCTTATGAAGTAAAAATGTAGGAAATTTGGTTCACTCATGAGCATGCACTAGAGAAGAAATGAAAGAAGGATATTGTAAACAAATCAATGCCTTTGACAAGAGAGATGCTGCAAGATTATAATTAGCTGTGTAGAAAATATTTCTTTCTTTTATTTAAGTTCGAGCTCACTCCATTATTTTCCATGACATGTGTTAGGAAAAACAAACAAACAAACAAATTGTAATTCAGGGAAGTTGATAGTTAACATTCTAACATTGACACCTACTCTATGTGCAATGCATATAAACCAGAATTAAAACATTGACGCTAACGTTTTCTTACATTACAGGGCCTTATATGTTCTTTGTTCCTCATTTAAGTGCTATTTCTAGCATATAAAATCATGTGCAGTTGAATAAGCCTAGCTTCATTCTCACTTTTAATTTTCTGATTTTGTCTTTCTTTTTAATATGTACTCTCACTTAGGAAATAAATGGAAAAAAACTAAAGAATCTGAATCATTATGCCTAAATACTGAAGTGCCTAAAACTTTGCTCATATTTCTAATTATTCCTTAAATTCTTTGGCTCTTCTGTATCCCTCTCAGGTCTTGCTGTTAGTTCTTTCCCCACACCAATCACTCAGAGGGTCTCCCTTTGGTCTCCACTTACATTATTGCTATTATTACCTGAAAACCATAGTGGTTGATTGAATAGAAATTTCATGATAATACTTATCTCAAAGATAAATTCATAGTCTCATTCTGAGATAGAAAAGTGACTCTTAAGAAGGAAGAGTGACTTACTAATTTATGCATAAAATTAAAAGGAGAACATATATTAGAATTCTACTGTTCTGTATATTTTACCATTCAGAAAAAAATAAAATAAAATCCTGACATACTCCTCTCTGCTTACCTACCATCACCAACTTTAAGATATATCTAAATGTGAATACTTATACCTAATATTTAGTTTAGAAGGCATTTGAAAATAAATTTTGTATTTGGAATAAGGTGCAAATATTGGTTGAGCCTTCCCTTAGTTTAAAGGATATATGTATACCTATGGCTGATTCATGTTGAAGTTTGACAGAAAATAGAAAAATTCTGGAAATCAATTATCCTTCAATAAAAAATAAATTAATTTAAAAATTAAAAAAGTAAAAATATGCTATATTTTAAACATAAAGTGTAGTTGGGCTACTCAAAAAAACAAAAAACAGTAGAAACCATTAGTACACTTTCCTCACATGGGAAATTGTTTACTATCTTATGCCATTATATTTCTAGGATCTGACACACTGCATTGTGCAGTAGATACTTATTAAATATTTGTTGAATTAATTAAATAATTATTTATATCAGCTTGAGTTCCCTGGAAATGGACTCTGAGTTAGAAGGACTGAAGCTGAAGCTCCAATACTTTGGCCACCTGATATGAAGAGCTGACTCACTGGAAAAGACCCTGATGCTGAGAAAGATTGAAGGTGGGAGGAGAAGGAGGTGATAGAGGATGAGATGATTAGATGTCATCATTGACTTAATGAACATGAGGGGAGATAATGAAGGACGTGAAACCCTGGCGGGCTGCAGTCCATGGTGTTGCAGAGTCAGACTTCACTTCGTGGCTGAACGACAGCAACAGACTGTGAGCAAAAGGTCTGCTGGGGAATATTCTTTGAAGAAGCCCTGGAAGGCTGAGAGGAAGGCAGGACTGTGGGGAGAGCAATGGCTGGCCATGGGGGAAGTTACTGAAGGCAGTTCCCATGGAGAGGGAGCTGCGGGCCATCAGCAGCTAGTACTCAGCGTCCACGAGTGTGAGCCAGCCAGCCCTGGACAGAGAATCTGGGAGCAGTACCACAGCATGAGTTCTTTCTTGTTATCACCAAGCTCTACTTTTTAACTGAATTATAGTTAATTTTCAATGTTGCATTAGCTTCAAGTGTACAGCAAAGTGATTCAATTATTCATAAACATATATAGATAGATTATTTTTTAGATTCCTTTCCATTAAAAGTTATTGCAAGATATTGAGTAGAGCTCCCTCTACCATGCAGTAGATCCTTTCTGTTTATCTATTTTAAATATAGTGTGTGTATCTGTTAATCCCAAATTCCTAATTTACCTCCGCACTCCAGACCCACTATCCACTTTGGTAACCATAAGTTTATTTTCTATTTCTGTGAATCTATTTTGCACAGTATGCATTCTTATTCAACTTTGTTTCTTCCATACTTGGGAGCTTTTTACAAAACAAACCACACCCATGACATCTGTTCTCTTGTTGCTGTTCAGTCACTCAGTCGTGTCCAAGTCTTTGCAGTTTGCGGACTGCAGGATGCCAGGCTTCACTGTTCTTCACCATTTACAGAGTCTGCTCAAACTCATGTCCATTGAGTCAATGATGCCATCCAACCATCTCATCCTCTATCACCCACTTCTCTTCCTGCTCTCAATCTTTCCCAGCATCAGTGTCTTTTCCCATGAGTTGGCTCTTCGCATCAGGTGACCAAAATATTGGAGCTTCAGCTTCAGCATCAGTCCTCTCAATGAATATTCAAGGTTGATTTCCTTTAGGATTGAGGCCTTTGATCTCCATGCTGTCCAAGCAACTCTCAAGAGTCTTCTCCAACACCACAATTTGAAAGGATCAGTTCTTCAGCACTCAGCTTTCTTTATGATCCAACTCTCACCTCCATACATGACTACTGGAAAAACCATAGCTTTGACTATATGGATCTTTGTCTGCAAAGTGAAGTCTCTGCTTTTTAATATGCTGTCTAGGTTTGTCATAGCTTTCCTTGAAAGGAGCAAGCATCTTTTAATCTCATGGCTGCAGTCACCATCTGCAGTGATTTTGGAGCCCAAGAAAATAAAGTCTGTCACTGTTTCCACTATTTTCCCATCTATTTGGCATGACGTGATGGGACCAGATACTATGATCTTGAATATTGAATTTTAAGTCACCTTTTTCACTCTCCTTTTCATCTTCAAGAGGCTCTTTAGTTCTTCTTCATTTTCTGTCATTAGGGTGGTATCATCTGCCTGTCTGAGTCTGTTGATATTTCTCCCAGCAATCTTGATTCCAGCTTGTGATTCACCCAGCCTGGCATTTCACATAATCAATTCTAAATAGAATTTAAGTAAGAAGGGTGACAATATACATCCTTGATTGATTTGATTCTTGAACCCAACACCACAGTTCAAAAGAATCAATTCTTGGGCACTCAGCCTTCTTCATGGTCCAATCTCATATCCATATGTGACTACTGGAAAAACCATAGCTTTGATTATACTGTTCTTTTAATCCTAAATAACCACCCTATTCACTTAAAAGTGCTAATGTTTCCAAAGCAGAAATGATTCTTCTTAGCTAGGACACATGCGGATTGGAGCAAAGGAGTACAGAATAGTGAAGTATTCCAGACATACCTTCCAGAACACACAGCTACAGGGGTGGGAGTATAGGATTCTTATCCAGGTTGAGTCACTGACTTTTCAGCAACTTTATTTGCAATCTCCCATTTATTTATATGTGAAGATATGTATTAATTGCTACATAAAAGCATTGAAGGTGATCAGTGTTGGGTACAGTGTGTACTGTGGACATAGTGTGTGCATTATTGCCTCATACACAGTCAACTTCTGTTGTTTAAAGGCACCTCTGCAGATCCTGGTTTCAGATTTGAGCTTCTGCTGCTATGCCTTTAGCAGTTGACTCTGACCTTTTAGTGTTAGTTTCTCAGTTATGTTCAACTTCTTGAGACCCCATGGGTCCTTTACTGGACTACCTTACAGGCTACAGTAAAGGATCCGCCAGCAATGCAGGAGACCTGGGTTCAATCCCCATGTCAGGAAGATCCCCTGGAGAATGGAATGGCGACCTGCTACAGTATTCTTGCTTGGAGAATTCCAAAGACAGAGGAGCTTGGCAGGTTATAGTCCATGGCACCACAAAGAGTCAGACATGACTGAGAAACTACCATTTTCAGTGTATACATCATATAAAACTCTAATAACTCCCCAAAAATGTCTGGATGACTCAGAGGTAAAAAATCCACCTGCCAATGCAGGTGATGCGGGTTCACTCCCTGAATTAAGAATATCCCCCTGGAGAAAGTAATGGCAGCCCACTCTAGTATTCTTGTTTGGGAAATCCTGTGCACAGAGGAGCCTGGTTGGCTACAGTCCATGGGATCTCAAAGGTCAGACTTGACTGAGCATGCTCAAACCCTCAATGTCTGAGGCAGGACTCTTGTATCATACGTATTGTTATTTCCAGAATGATAGGTAGACATGCTCACATCACATTGGATAAACAAAGGCAATTAATATCCCCAGGCCCAGTCAATTGATAATGAAATGATTTCTGTTTTCAGAATGTTTGGATTTTATAATTTTCAACAAGAAATTTTGGCTGAATTTATGTGGATTTTCACTGTCTGGGAGAAAGATGACTTTTACTTCTGCCAGACCATTGTCCTAAGCTAGGGTTCAATATGTTCTCAGCTGGGAACTGTGGACCTTTAGGCCTGATGTGCCTTTGCCCTGGGGTCTGTCCTTTGCATCATGAGATTCTTAGCGGCATCTCTTGTCTCCACCCACTAGCTGTCAGTTGCACACCTGCCCTGTGACTGATGAGAGTACCTCCAGACACTGCCAGTCTCCCTGTGGGAGGAGGGGTGGAAGAACTGCCCCGGGTGGCAAACAAGACATAAAAACATGTTTAATTTTAAAAGTCCTGCTGTTCCTTTTTTGAAAATGGTTTTCTATTACTTGGAATTTTTGTGTTCCTTTTCTGATATGAAAGCAATCATACCCTCAAATTGAAATGTTTCATTTTATTTTTTTTTTGAATGAAGAAATACATGCTCTGTGTTACATATGATGTTCTGAACTTTGTGTTCCATGAGCATTTCAATAGACTTAAAATGTCAGTATGACAGACAACAATGAATTAAATGGAGTGGAAAAAAGTTGAAGGCTAGCTTCCTGTGGGAATACAAACCATGTTCCCTACATACTGGATTGCATATTATTATTATCATATATTAACTCATTTAATCCTGAATATGTGTGATAATCTCATATTTTAGTTGCTATTACTTATCTCATTTTGCATATGGAATCATATGTGAGGAAATTTAAACACGTTTTTCAGTGTTATGCACAGAGGTTTTTTTTTAATTTCTATGTTTTAAATCAGAGTATCATTGATGGCAAATGCCTTTATATTAGTTAATTAAGTGTATGGCTTATTGGTACACACAAGTATAGACTTTTGTGGACTTCCCTGGTGACTCAGATGGTAAAGAATCCACCTACAATGCGGGAGAGTTGGGTTTGATTCCTGGGTCAGGAAGATACCCTGGAGAAGGATATGGCAACCCACTCCAGTATTCATGGACCCACTCTTGTCTGTGGAGAATCCCCATGGACAGAGGAGCCTGCCGGCTACAGTCCACGGGGTCGCAAAGAGTTGGATATGACTGAGCGACTATGCACAGCACACAGACTTTTATAGGGCTTCCCAGGCAGTGTGTATGTGCTAAGCTGCTTCAGTCCTGTCTGACTGTCTGCGACCCTGTGGACTGTAGCCCCCTCCCAGGCTCCTCTGTCCATGCGGTACTAGTGTAAAGAACCCACCTGCCAGTGCAGACATGGGTGCGATCCCTGAGTTGGGAAGATCTCTTGGAGGAGGGCATGGCGACCTACTTGCTGGAGAATCCCATGGACAGAGGAGCTTGGTGGGCTACAGTCCATGGGGTAGTGAAGAGTCGGACATGACAAGCTACTTAGCAAGCATGTATGCACAAACTTTTATCACCACCAGTCAGATTGCCTATGGGGCAATTCCATCCCCAGGAAAGCTCCCTCATGCGTCTGTCTTCTCAGTACAAACTCCCCATGGGCACTGTGGGGCATCACTGTTACTTCTCTTACCGTTTGTCAGTTCTCCCTGTTCTTGGGCTATATATAAATAAAAACATGTGGTACCCCCTCTCCATCTTACTTATTTAACTCATTAGTACACCTGCCTGGTATGTCCATGTTTTTCTGTGCTTTAGTATTATATATTACTCTGCTATCCATTGTATGATATCTCTCAATTTGCCATTCTGCCACTGATGGTTGTTTGGGTTATTTCCAGTTTGGGGCTATCACAAAGTTAGTTAAGCCTTCTTGTACTTTGCTCTCCTTGTATTTTCATGGATGTGATCATTTTGCTGTGTATCACGTACTCAGCAGTGAAATGGCTGGTCTGTAGGTTATGCTAAGGTTTAGTTTTTTTAGTAGGCATTACCCACTTTTTTTCAAGTACTTCTAACTGCTCATCTCACATCAAAAATGTCTGAGAGTTACCATTGCTCTACATTCTTGATTCTTCCAGTCTTCTAAACTTCAGTGCTTATGGTAGGATTCACTGTTATTTTTAATTTCCATTTGCCTGATGAATAATGCTATATATCAGTGAATGGATATTTTGATATTCTCCTTCAGAAAGCATTTTGCCCAATTTTAATTAGTTTCTCTTTTTATAATTGATTTGAAATCATTCTATATTTTGACAGATGTGATTCTATTAAATAAATACATTACAGATAAATTATCCCATCTGAGGTCTGACTTTTCCTTACTATATGACATTTTTAATGAGTGAAATTTTTTATTTTTAAAGTCAAATTACCTAATTTTTCTTTTATGCAAAGTGCTTTCTGAATTCCATTTAATAAATCTGTCTTAATCATAAAGTGATTCTCTTAGGTTTTCTTTTAGAAGCTTTAAAACTCTAGCTCTCACTTTTACATACATGATTCCATCTCAAGGTAAATTTTGTTAATTTGCTAAATAATTATGCAAGTGGTTCAATGCCATTAATTGAGAAGACTGTGCTTTCTTAACTAAAGTGAGGTCACACCTTTTTGAAACCATGTTAACTTACGTGACTGAATCTCTTTCCAAACTCTCTTCTTTTCCTTAGTCTATCTGTCAATAGCAAATGCTGTCTCACTCTGGGTCTCTACAGAAAGCCTCACTATGTTATCATATTTGGTAGTATGTTTGGTAGAGTAAGACCTCTAGCTTCCAACTTAAGGATTTGCTTGGCTACCCTATATGAAGTTTACAATAAGAAAATTAATTTACTCAAACACTCGTGATTTGAATGACATTGCACTGAGTCTGTTGGTATATTTGGAAGAATTGGTGTATATCAGGTTTTCTGGTCTATGAAGAGGACATGATTCTATCCACTTGTTTTTGGTGTTCCTTAGTCTCTCTCAACTACACTTTGCAAATTATAGAGTAGGAGTTTTACACATGCTGATTTATTTCTACATGTTTGATTTTTTCTCTTCCAGTTTTATTAAGGTGTCATTGGATGTACAGCACTGCATAAATTTAAGGTGTACAACATGCAGTGACATAAATATACTCTTTTCTGATCACTTATATAGTGGTTTATTAAATTTATTAATATTTTCATTTCAAAGAATAAGCTTCTGTCTGTATTGAGTTTTGCTTCTATTCTATGCCTGTTTTCTATTTTGTTTTTCTTCCTTTATTTGGATTATTTTTATCTACCTAGCTTCTGTGTATTCAATTTGCTGTCATTTTTCTCATTCCTTAGCTGAAAGACAAGATTCCATATTTTAAGCATTTACAAATTTTCTTTATTAGCATATGTATTTTAAGCTATGAATTTTCTTCTAAATTATTGCTTGGCTCTGTGTCATCTACTCACTATCACATGGTTGAATCATAATCAACTCTGATTTTCTACTTCTTATTCTTGATTTTAATTCTATGGAATTTCAAAAAATTATTGATCAATTTAAATCATTAAAATATATGGGCCTTAACTCTGTTGTCAGATACCTAGTCTGTTCTGGTAAATATTTTACTTAAAATATTAAGAGAATTTGTATGCTGCAGTTGTTGGTTGTGGCCTTTCATACATGACAGTTCAAGTTCGTTAATCTTTATGTTTAAATCTTCTGTATTATAAATGATTTTTTGTCTACTCTTCTATCAGTGACTGAGAAATACATGTTAAAAATTCCAAATGTGATCCTGGGATTGTCTATTTCCTCTTTAATTTCTTTCAGTTTTCTATATATTGAAGTTATGTTATTAGGAATTTATATTATATATATATATATATATATATATTTGAGCCATTTATCATTATAAAAACTTTTTATTGTCTATGTTGATGCTTTTTACATTATATATTTTTTCTGTCTGATACTAGTAGGTCTGGGCTTCTCTGGTAGCTCTGCTGCTTAAGAATGCACCTGCAAAACAGGAGACCCTGGTTTGATTCCTGGATCAGGAAGATCCCCTGGAGAAGGGGTAAACTACTCACTCCAGTATTCTTGGGCTTTCCACCATCTGGGTGGCTCAGATGGTTAAGAATCTGCCAGCAATGCAGGAGACCTGGGTCCTATCCCTGGGTCAGGAAGATCCCCTGGAGGAAGGTATGGCAACCCAGTCCAGTATTCTTGCCTGGAGAATCCCCCTGGACCGAGGAGCCTGGCAGGCTATGGGGTCACAAGAAGTCAGACATGACTGACCAACTAAGCACAACGCAACACTAATAGGTCCACATCACATATCTTGGTCTGGTTAGACATCTAAGGAACACACTCTTTCCTATTTAAAATTTTTTTATCTTTATATTTAAATATCAATAACCTCAGATATGCAGATGACACCACCACCTGGCAGTAAGTTAAAAGGAATTAAACAGCCTCTTGATGAAAGTGAAAGAGGAGAGTAAAAACGTTGGCTTAAAGCTCAACATTCAGAAAACTAAGACCATGGCATCTGGTCCCATCACTTCATGGCAAATAGATGGGGAAGTAGTGGAAACAGTTAAATACTTTAGTTTTTTTGGCTCCCAAATCACTGCAGATGGTGATTGGAGCCATGAAATTAAAAGACACTTATTCCTTGGAAGAAAAGTTATGACCAATCTAGACAGCATATTAAAAAGCAGAGACATTACTTTGCCGACAAAGGTCCATCTAGTCAAGGCTATAGTTTTTCCAGTAGTCCTGTATGGATGTGAGAGTTGGACTATAAAGAAAGCTGAGTGCGAAGAATTGATGCTTTTGAACTGTGGTGCTGAGGAACACTCTTGAGAGTCTCTTGGACTGCAAGGAGATCAAATGAGTCAACCCTAAAGGAAATCAGTCCGAGATATTCATTGGAAGGACTGATGCTGAAGCTGAAACTCCAATACTCTGGCCACCTGATATGAAGACTTGACTCGTTAGAAAAGACCCCGATTCTGGAAAAGATTGAAGGCAGGAGGAGAAGGGGACGACAGAGGACAAGATGGCTGGATGGCTGGATGGCTCAATGGACACGAGTCTGAGCGAGCTCCGGGAGTGGGTGCTGGACAGCTGCAGTCGGTGTGCTGCAGTCCCTGGGGTCTCAAAGAGTCAGACACGACTGAGCGACTGAAGAACATAGCAGTGGAAAACAAATTAACAACAATCTTTATTGACTTATTTCTCCTTTCATCTCCTTATTTTTTGATTAGTGAAATATTATTATTACTAATGTTATCATTATTATAAAATCCGTTTGTCCAGTTGTGGTTGTTTAACATAACCGAATAAATGCCACTCCCCAAATTTGATTTGGACATCAGGACCAATAGTGTCACTTGTGTGCCAAGATATTTATGATTTACACATTAAAACTTTTCTTGTGAGAACACAATGAGCTCCTAACCTCGTCTGAAATGGCTTGAGAAAGCAGGGACAAGGGGCTGGCTGGGGCTTTGATGGTGGGCAGAAGATGAGGCTGCAATGAGGGTCTTGCCAGGGCGAGTGCCAAAGGAAGAGCTGCCATGGTTTTCTTATTAGCTTTCTGAGATCTGCGCGGGTGGCAAGAAGCAGAAATGTGAGTGATGACACTTGACAGTTATCATCAAACAGTAAAAACGGAGTCATACACTTTATTAAACCAGTATTATCTCTTCAGTCGAACATATGTTCACAACATTAGAATGTTTTTGATGTGCTGCACTGTCATTTAACTTTTCTCTTTTCTGTAATAACACAAGAATCTCTCAAAAATGATTCTGATGTTCAGAGAAGCTTATGCCCAGGATAGGATCTTTCTGGGGTCCTAAGTGAAAACCTGTGGTCTCCACTATGGGAATCCATTCTGCTCACAACTGAACGCCAGTATCTCCCATTCGCTGTGCAGCTGCTGAAGTCTCTACTCAATTCTCTCTGATCATACCTAGCCTAAGGGTCAGCTAGAAACCTGAGCACACTTTTCACTTATTTTAGGGTCTCCTTCTTTGCGACTCTCTTTCTCCTCTTGGAAATCACCCTAATGTGAATTGCAATGGATATGGTGCTCACTTTGAGCCCTGGGATAGATCCCCTCCAGTTCGTTTTCCAAAGCCAGCTGTTTTATATAAGTTGTCGAGTTTTTGTAGTTGTTTACTGTGAGAAGTTAACTGTGGCTAGATTATGAAGTCAGGATTTTAAATTAAAATGTGGCTGAGTCCTGATCCAATATGACACCACAAAAAATTCAAAGTTAGTTCTCAGCATTGAATTCAATATATCCATAGTCTAAACTCACTTTCCAAAATTGAGGAGAGTGAAATGGTAGAGGTAAATCAAATGCCTCTTTTCTTCTCATGAAAAGCTACAGAAGGGATGGTTTTTCAGCGAGGCCCCATTTCATACCTCTCTGAGGATACTCCTGGATTTCTCTTGACAAGCATTTCCTCTGCATCTTTTGCTGGCCGGATGTAGTCACTGACTCAGGTGGACTAAATCCTGACAAAGACTACATCCTTACAAGGACAGTGAGAAGAATATACTTTTAGTATTTCCATTTTGTAGATGAAGAGTCTAAACCTCAGTTTATCTGAGGTCTCAAATAAGCAGTAAACAGGGCTAAATGTGCAATCAGGGTGTCAGGTTCTAAAACTCTTAACCTTCCTCCTAAATAACTACTGTTTTAAGATTCTTCTCATATTGTTGACAAAAAAAAAGAACTTTGAAAATGTAGGGACATATTCCAAATCCACTGATATTTTAAAGATAGTCTGTAAGTAAATGAAGTAAATGAAGGTGCTGTTTTAATGTCAGGATCCCAGTTTTCATGACTTATGGGCAGTCAAGTTTTTGGTCATTATCACTGTGTTGTTCAAAGTTGAATTAGTTTTTACATTCAGGCTGTATAGTTTTCCAAATTAAAAAATGAAACAAAACAAAAACATCATTTGTTTAACTCAAGATAATTTTAACACTTGGTTTGAACCAGATCTAGCCCACAGTTCTCCCTAATATGTTTCCTTTTATTTTTTTTTTAAATCTTTTCTAGTTAAAGTAGCTAGTACTATAATGAAAATTATTTCAAGGAACAAATAGAAGATTAGGTTAGAGTGGATATAATGTTTTTATTTTTTAACATGATGAATTACTGTCAAGACCCTTCAATAAGACTAAATACACATCATAACTCCCTCTGTCTTTCTCATTTTTCATTTTTATTCTAAGAGTTGAAATCAATGAGAAGAATAGGATGACTGAGAGCTAAAGAAATTCATATCCTAGAAATCCAGTAAGATCTTCCTTCCACAGATTTCTCAGGGTGAATTTTAATGAATTTTTTGTCAGTAACATAAGGAGAATGGAAATGTCACCGAGACACACATGTCTCAAAGATATTTTATGTTGAATTCGTCCATGAATTAAAACCAGCATTCGATTAATTTATCAACCCTTTATTGGACACCTGGAGAGTGAATCTTTGGTTCTCCAAAAGACAACTGAATCATGGGTAAAGTTAGTGACAAGAGTTTTTTTTATTCATTTAACTGTGGTACAGCACCGAGTTGACTAGAATATAAATAAATAGGAAGTTCTGGGCTCATTTCCAACTGAATCTTTGGCAACAGTGGCTGGTCACCATGAGCACCCATCTCTTCTGTTCCCAGGAAACCTACTTCCACTAAAGGCTGATACATCTATATTGCTATTTTTAAAACTGTGGTTCCTCACAAATTTCCAAAGAGGAGGGGAGATTAGACCAACACACACTGACAGACACAATCATGGTCCTGTGCTCGTGGATGTGATGCATCTGGAGTTATTTTTCCCACAGTTTCACTTGGGCAGTGATACCGACATTTCATGCACGCTCTATTGAACCTACTTTTGAATCACACTGCATGGAATCAAGGCGTAAATGAGCCTTGGCTGCGGCAGGAAGTGGTAAATTATCCAGTCTCCCAAATGTTTCACAAGGAGCTCCACTGGGATTTGCCTTACAAATCAGTGCACGAGCAAGTCATGTCAGAAGCCCGGGCAGACGTGAGTGACAGAGAAAGCCCTTGCTCGGGAATGCCTTTCAGAAACTCTCACACTGGCCTTCTACCGAGTCGTATATATCAGTCAGCAGGGGAGACAATTTACATGGGAAGCGAGACAGATGACAGCGGCCAGAACAAGAGCCAGCCGCTGTGCAGAGGAGTCTTCAGGCAGGCTTTCTAAATCTTGGCCGTGGACCTAGTTGGCAACAACTGCTACTTGGTCCGCTGTTACCAAAGTCTGATACTCCTAAGCTGATGGCCGTTTCTTTAAATCGTGGGTAAATTAATGCTAATCAGGCACTGAAATTTAGCTGCAATTATTCTTCTAATCCAGTATTGGAAGCCACTGCTAGATTGAAATGCTCGCTTTCTGTGTATCTTTGTAAGGTATGTGCCATCCACAGGGTTTCTTTATTCATCTGGTTTCAGCTCCTAGCATGTGAAAAGCTTGGACACCATCAGTCACATCCTTAGAACAGGAAAACCAAGCAAACTGAAAGTAGATGACCTTCCTGAACATATCAGAGAACTGTAGGTGCAGGTAAACCACCATTCTGGAGTCAGAGGGGAAATCCAGAGTTAGAGCTGACATCTGCTCACCTGGAGCAAGAGTTCTGGGATCCAGGAACTGTACGAACACAGAAAGAGGGCATCTGATGAGTTGCTGGAGGCTGAGTGTGTGAGAAACTCCTGGGGCCATGTTCTCAGATTTACCTCTGGGCACTGTACTGGGTTTTCAAGACTAAGAGCCATGAGGAACCTCCAACTGGCTCTGGAAGGAGGAGAGAAACGGTTACAGTTGTGAAACACACCATGTGTGTCCTCCATAAAAGACTCTGTCTCTAAGGAAAGAGACTTAATGGAGCATTATCCCAGCTGGAGGGAGGGCATTGATTCAGATCCACTCGCCTCAGGCTTTCCTCATTCTCTGTAGAAGGCTGAGGGAAAAGGTAGGACACTTGTGAAGTGGAGAAGCACAAAGTCCACATCTCACAGGCACCTACCCATTGAAAGACTTAAGTTTAATCCTAAGATTATAAAACCCTTCTCCTCTACCCATTTCACCAACCTCCAATAGAGGCCCCGTGTAAGATGGTGGATTAGAGATGCAAGAGATGTAAAACAGAGATTCTCCAAGAAAGAGGAGACCTCAAGGTCAACAATGTGGATGGAAGGAAGTTGGAGGAAGTTGGTTGATGTCTCTGGTAACCACAGGCATACCAAACATTGAACAAATACCGTAAAGGCATAAAACCACATGCTGTAGGCCTGGTCACTTTAGTTCCTATCACCTGATACATCATGTCCAGGTTTCCACAGTGAATCACAAGGCATAATAAAGTAATGGAAAAAAGAAACAAACAGGCAAAGCAGCATCAGAAGCAGGCTCAGACTACACACGTGTTGGGAATATAAGACCAGATATTTAAATAACTGTGATTCATATGTTATGGGATTTAACAGGGAAATAGGCAGACTACATGAATGAACAGATGCACTTAAATAAGTGGAGAAGTGAACACTTTATAAAAGAATCACTACTAATGCCAAAGAAGCTGAAATTGAATGGTTCTATGACGACATTACAAGACCTTCTAGAACTAATACCAAAAACAAAAACCCCAAAAGAGTCCTTTTCATCATATGGGATTGTAATGCAAAAGTAGGAAGTCTAGAGATAGCCAAAGTAATAGGCAAGTTTAGCCTTGCAGTACAAAATGAAGCACAGCAAAGGTTAACAGAGTTTTGCCAAGAGAACACACTGGTCATAGCAAACATCCTCTTCCAACAACACATGAAATGACTCTATACATGGACATCACCAGGTGGTCAATACCAAAATCAGATTGATTATATGATTTGAAGGTTAAGATGGAGAAACTGTATGGTTAACAAAAACAAGACCTATAGCTGACTCTGGCTCAGATCATGAACTCCTTATTGCAAAATTCAAGCTTAAATTGAAGAAAGTAGTGAGAACCACATACCACTTAGGTATGACCTAGAACAAATCCCTTAAGATTATACAGCAGATGCAACAACTAGACTCAAAGGATTACATCTGGCAGACAGAGTGCCTGAAGAACTATGAACAAAGGTTCATAACATTGTACAGGAGGTGGTGACCAAAATCATCTGAAGGAAAAATAAATGCAAGAAAGCAAATTGTTGTCTAAGGAGGCCTTCCAAGTAGCTGAGAAAAGAAGAGAAGTGAAAGGCAAAGGAGACAAGGAAAGATACACCCAACTGAATGCAGAGTTCCAGAGAATACCTAGGAGAGATAAGAAAGGCTTCCTAAGTGAACAAGGCAAAAAAAATAGAGGAAAACAAGAAGAAAATCTTTCTTGGATGTCCAAAAGGTCACTTGGAGATGCCAAGAGTACATTTTATACAAAGATGGGTTTAAAAAAGGATAGAAACAGTATGGACCTAACAGAAGCAGAAGAGATTAAGAAGAGGTGGCAAGAGTATAGAGAGGAACTATACAAAAAAGGTCTTAATGACCTGGATAACCATGATGGTGTGGTCACTCACTAGAGCCAGACATCCTGGAGTGTATATTCAAGTGGGCCTGAGGAAACATTACTACAAACAAAGCTAGTGCAGGTGATGGAATTCCAGTTGAGTTATTTAAAATCCTCAAATATGATGCTGTTAAAGTGTTGCACTCAATCTGCCAGCAAATTTGGAAAGCTCAGCAGTGGCCACATGACTGGAAATGGTCAGTTTTCATTCCAATGCAAAAGAAGGGAAATTCCAAAGAATGCTCAAACTACAGTTGAGTACAGTTGTGCTCATCTCAGGTGCTAGAAAAGTAATGGTCAAAATCCTTCAAACTGGGCTTCAACAGGATGTGAACCAAGAAGCTCCAGGTATACAAGCTGGATTTAGCAAAGGCAGAGGAACCAGAGATCAAATTGCTGATATCCACTGGATCATAGAAAAAGCAATGGCATTCCAGAGAAAAATCTACTGTTTCATGGACTACGCTAAAGCCTTTGACTGTGCGGGTGACAACAATCTGTTGAAAATTCCTTAAGAAATGGGAATACCAAACCACCTTTCCAGTCTCCTGAGAAATCTGCATGCAGATCAAGAAGCAACAGAACAGGACATGGAAAAACAGACTGGTTCAAAATTGGGGAAGGAGTGTTCTTGCTTGGGAAATCCCATGGACAGAAGAGCCTGGTGAGCTACAGTCTGTGGGGCCACAAAGAGTTAGACTCAACTGAGCATTCACACACAGTTTTAAGCATGGAATTTAAATCTAAGTGACAGAATTTTAAACTTAGCTCTCCATTGCCTAATTAATTCTGTGAGTTTTGACAAGCAACTTATATTCTTTGTGTCTTGGTATCTTAATCTACAAAATAGAGATAGTAACAACTTAATAATAATTATTAAGTTGTCTTAATGATTACTAAGTCAACATATATAATGCTCAGGACCATACTTTACACACACTCAAGGGTTAATTTTAGGGACACAGCTATATATTTTAGAAAATATTCCCCCAGAAGTAATTGTGGGATATCAAACTGTCTAATTCACATAGTTTTTAAATTACCAAAATAGTATGGCTATCTTGGTTCAATCCTTCACTTTGAAATTCTGTATTATAATCAGAAAAACTTCATTTGGTACCAAAGATGTTGCATTTGAAGACTGTGTGGAATAGTGGGTGTGAGTTTTAGTGAATCCAGAACAGAGACTCAGGACTTTTTAGAGTTAAAGGAAATTTTAAAATAGATAGACTGATTTTTTTTTTCCTCCCCCTCTCTCATTGAATGTTGAAAAGTTGACCTCAGGCTATTATAAGGATATTCTTTGCTGACCTGGAACTCTCCTGGCAGCCAAGAATAAAAGAACACTTGCCTTCTCCTCTAATCTCTATATTATAATACTTTAAAATCATGTGGAGTGCTTCAGAATTCCAAAATGGGTCTAAAATTGAATTCTGTCCATTTACATAAGCTTTTATTTAGAGAATGTAATTTTTCACACAATCAAACCAAATTAATTATTTTCTTTGTGGCAGCAGTTTTTAGGGGGAAAATCATGAGCTTGCATGATTTAGTAGGTTTTGCCATAGTTGTAAAGAAAGATAGAGATTACTTATTCAAATGTGAGTAATTTGTATGTAGGCAGGATATCACCACCTTGGTTTAGGTCTAACCATGCAGTTTCATAGCAACACATCAGTCTATAACTACTAGAGGAAAGAGATGATTTTTGTATCACTCACATTACCTAGCAGTGTCCTTTAAGTAGGTGGGAAATAAATTCTTATTTGGTAAATGAATTGGTTCCTAGTCAAAACAGTAGTTTTTGATGAAACTGTGGTCTTTTCTTTCAGTAACCTTGGAGAAACTTTTCTAAATTAACTTCTGCCCTTCACCCTTAGACACTGGCCCTGGGACTCAACTGTATTTTCCACCAGTATTTTCCTTCTATTTAAATCTTATTTATCATATTAATTTAAAATTAATTATAATATTAACTTTAAAATATTTAGCTCAAATACAGAAAACTTTCATCTCACCAATGTAGTGATTATTTTTGCCCCCAAATTCTGGTAATGTACTGCATTTGGAGGTTTTAGCCTTATAGTCACTAAATAGATTAAAAACATTTTTACAAAAGCTGTTTATTGAAACTCTGCTTTCTTTGGAGAATATTGAATTCTTTTCTGAAGGCAGGTGATACAACATAGTTTGCTGTGAACTTTATTTAGGGATTTAGGGCTGTTAAAAGAGTTCAAATGAATTAACTTTATTCAAGTATGTTTTGAGTTAGCTTTAAATATGACAATGTATTTTGAAATATATTGTTAAGAAGAGAATTCATTTAACTTAATTTTTCATGATTCAAAAAAAGCATTCCGTGTTCTGTGGTGACCTAAGAGGGAAGGAAATCCGAAAAAGGGGTTATACGTAAACATTTACAAAGATTCACTTTGCTGTACAGCAGAAATGAATACAACATTACAAAGTGACTATACATCAGCAAATATTAATAAAATAAATAAATCAATGCATTCTTCTGAAAACTCAGTCCCCAACCTGCTCCCAACTTAGAGCAGGACTTTGGGTTTCTCATTTTTACAACATGTAAACAACATGTGATTTTGTTTAATTCACTTTATAATTGTAATATAAGCTATATACTCTGTATAGACCTGGCAATATTTTCATTCAGCATTCTGTATCTGATATTCAGTATTTCTCAGGCAACAATACTATTCATTTGTAAATGATGCAATTTGCTTTTTCAATTTTTATTTTATACTTGAGTATAGCTGATTAACAATACTGTGTTATTTTCAGGCATATAGCAAAGTGATTCAGTTATATGTGTACATGACTCTATTCTTTTTCAAACTCGTTTCCCATTTATGTTATGGTATAATATTCAGTAGAGTTCCCTGTGCTATACCGTAGGTCCTTGTTGGTGATCCAGTTTAAATATAACAGTGTTTACGCTTTTCTGTTGAACATGGACTAATATAATTGTGGAACATTTACAAGTGAATAAGATATTTTAGTAAAATTTTTTGCAAACACCTACTTGGAGAATTGGCTGCTTATTACCTAATGGTGCCTTTTGAAGAGCAGAGGTTTTCACTGTAATGTAACTGAATTTTGTTTAAGGTGGGGTGATACGAAATTTTTCACTTCCCTAAGTTCAGGAAAAAAAAATGCTATATTTTCTTTAAAAACCTTTACATTTTTGCTTTTTATATTTAAGTCTTTAATATACCTAAGTCAATATTAAGAAATGGTCTAATGTAAAAATCTAGTTTAATTTGTTTTCCAAGATATTGATATTCCAAAACCAGTTATTCCAGAATCATTGTTAAATAATCAGTTGTTCTGCCACTGATCCATTATGCAGTGACTTTTTCATATATCTGTGAATCTGCTTCTATAGTGCCTCCTCTCTTCCATCTTCTTTGTTGTTTTACAAATTCATTGAATTATGCCTATAAGTGAATTTGCTTTTGTTTTTACTGATATATTCATTACCTTTCCTATATCTTTGGATTCATGCCTTAAGTTGTAAACATTGTTCTGTAACATCTTAAATATTTTTCCTTCATTTACTCAGCTCTCTATGGACCTTAATCAGCCATTTAATAATCCTAATTTTGCCACTCATGTTTCTCAGATTTCATGTTTCTTTCTTCATTTTTCTTTATTTCAATTTCTGGGTAATTTTTTCCAGATACACCTTTGAGTTTGCTATTTCCGTTCAGCTGTATCTAATTTATTTAACTCTTCATTAAGTTTTAAATTAAAAATAGTACACTATTACTATATAAATATTTGTTTCTTTTCTTATTTTATGGTCACTTGAGCAACCCCTGTTGCTCGTTATGTTTAGTTCTTTTTTAATTTCTTTAAGTGTTGTCTTCATTTTTATTTTATTACTGTATCTAGTATACATTAAGATAATATCTTTGGAGTTTGTTGCCTCTGACTCAAATTCATGGAGACTTTTTCATTGTATGTGAGTAATTTGGGGTCGTGAAATCGTAGTTCCTCGATTTTTATCTTCAGAAATCCCAGTGACCTAGTTCCTTTCAAAAGTCAGATCTTAGCTCAGTCATTTCAAGCCCAGTTCTGCAAACCTGTGATGAGCTCCAAATACCATCTCTGGCCAGTCAAACCACTGGATTTGGTCCTCACCCTCAGACATCCCCCAGTTTGCTTATGGCTCCCCACTCTTTTACTGACCATTATTGGAGAAGGGAATGGCAGTCCACTCCAGTACTCTTGCCTGGAGAATCCCATGGGTGGAGGAGCCTGGCAGGCTACAGTCCATGGGGTCGCAAAGAGTTGGACACACTGAGCATCTCACACACACACACACACACACACACACACACACACACACACACACACACACAC
>ML661352.1:1668608-1718100 GCA_007570785.1 Antilocapra americana | reverse complement strand
CACACACACACACACACACACACACACACACACACACACACACACACGTTGGTTCTCTAGTTCTTTACTACATGATTACAGCTTCCTATTATTTTCACTTGTGTTGGTTTTTCAGTCTTGGAGGTTGTGTTAGTTTCCTGTGGCTGCCATAATGAATTACCGTAAACTAAACAGCTGTAGAGAGCAGGCATTTGTTCTTTACAAAAGTCCACGATCACAGAGTCAGCAGGACTACACCTCTCAGAAGACGACTGGGGGAAATTCTTCCACGCCTCCTCCATATTCTGTGGCTTTCTTTCTTCCCTGTGACTGCATCTACCCAGACTTCCTTCTGTCTATACACGGCCTTCTCTCCTGTCTCCTAGGAGGACATTGTCATTGGACTTAAGACCCACCTGGGTGGTCCAGAATAATCTCAAGATCCCTAACTTAATCACATCGACAAAGGACTTTCTGCTAAGCAAGGTCAGGTTCACTGTATTGAAAATGTAACTATCTTTTGCAAGGGATACCATTCAACCTGTTACAGACATTTCCCTTCTTTTCTGTGAAATATGTTGTCTTCTGGATCTGATTTTGTAGTTTTAAGATTTTCCTTCAGAGTAGTTTGATTATACAGATGCTCTTTCCTGAGTATAGATTTTAATGTCTGCATCATTTCATATTTCTAACGTTATGATTTTTGGATAAGACACAGTTCAATTTAGTTTAGTCGCTCAGTCGTGTCTGACTCTTTGCAATTGCATTGCAGCACGCCAGGCCTCCCTCTCCATCACCAACTCCCGGAGTTTATTCAAACTCATATCCATGGAGTTGGTGAGGCCATCCAACAATCTCATCCTGTCATCCCCTTCTCCTCCTCCCTTCAGTCTTTCCCAGCATCAGGGTCTTTTCCAATGAGTCCATTCTTCGCATCAGGTGGCCAAAGTATTGGAGTTTCAGCTTCAACATCAGTTCTTCCAGTGAACATTCAGGACTGATTTCGGTTTAGGTGGACTGGTTGGATCTCCTTGCAGTCCGAGGGACCCTCAAGAGTCTTCTCCAGGACCACAGTTCAGAAACATCAATTCTTCAGCACTCAGCTTTTGTGAGACCTAAGTGCCTGACTAATCATGGAGCACCACGATGCCTCACCCCACCTGTAGCCATTTTCCCTTTTAAAAAGCCTTGTACCATGCCGCTCGGGGCCGCTGCCCTCACTCCGCTGCGTCCGTGTGTGTGTGTTGCGGTCCAGACCCGGGTCTGCAATAAACTTCCTCATGCGCTTGCATCGGTGTTAGGCCTCCTGGTGATTTGTGGAGATTAGGATCTGGGCATAACATTTGGGGGCTCATCCGGGATCTCCGTGGCACCAGGACGCCTTGACCAGAGGAAGTTTTCAGCCGGTTGATGAGTGTGGGTCTATGTGTTTGTCCTGTGTGGTCCGACTCGTCTAACCATGCTTTGCTCTGATTCCACCCTCTTTAAATTCAGAGCAGTCAAAAGTGGCTAAGGCGGACACACCGGGGGCGGGGGGTGGGCACGACTGCTGGGACCCAGGAGACGTTCCGGGCCCTGCAGGAAAGGACTTCGGTCCATCAGGTGAGGGCGAGAGCCCTCACATCAGGTTACTTCTGGAGGAGGCGGTTGCAAGATACCGCTCCTCACCAGGTTCTGTTTTCACTTTTTGTCTGAAAACCCCGTCTGGGGTAATAATCTGTGTTGTTGTTTCGTTCTCGTTTGTGTGCCTGTGTCTTTATTTGACTTTGACATATGCTATGGGACAGTTAATTTCCACTCTCCTGGACTGAATAACAGGACATTCTAAAGAGGTAAAGGAGCGAGCCCATGCCGCTGCGTCACCCACGGCCCCCCCTTACCCCATTTTGCAGGGAGGAACAGAAGAAGAGGTCATCTTCCCTTTGGTTCCACCTCTGTACCAGCCGGCTCCCCAGCCAGGGCCCCAGCCGGCCTCGCTGGAGCAGGCCTCTGGCCCAGCCCGGAACACTAGGGGAGCTCTCCAGAGAGAACCTCCCCCTGAGGCAGATTCTACAATCCTTCTCCTGCACGTGGCTGGCCCTATGGAACCAAACGGGGACCAACTACATCACTACTGGCCCTTTGCTACAAGTGACCTGTATAATTGGAAGTCTCAGAATGTCCCTTTCTCCGACAATCCCAAACAACTAATTAACCTCCTTGAAACTGTCCTATTTACTCATCAACCCACCTGGGATGATTGTCAGCCATTGTTACAGGTGCTGTTTACCACAGAAGAGAGAGAGGATTCTCCAAGAAGCCCGGAAGTTTATTCCAGGCCCTACCGGTGTTCCGACTACCATCCAGGCGGCTATTGACGCCGCCTTCCCCCTCACTCGTCCTGAGTGGAACTACAATACCGCTGAAGGTAAGGAGAGGCTCCGGGTCTACCGCCAGGCTCTATTGGCAGGTCTCCGAGCAGCCGCGAGGCATCCTAATAATTTGGCTAAGGTTTACGATATGAGACTGGGCCAAGAAGAGGGTCCAGCTGCCTTTCTAGAGCGGGTGATGGATGCATTTTACCAATTCACCCACATAGATCCTGAAAAACCCGAGCACCTCGGGACAGTGGCGCTGGCTTTCATTAATCAGGCAGCACCTGACATCAAAAAGAAACTGCAAAAAGTTGAAAGACTAGGAGAAAAGCAGCTTAGAGATCTGGTAGAAATAGCAGAGAAGGTTTATAACAATAGAGACACGGCAGAGGACAGGCAAATCAAAGCTAAAAAGAGGCAGAACAGAGACTTGGCATGGATCCTACTGGCAGATACTACTGCTGAGCCGGAAGAGCGTCAGCGACAGCTAAAGCAGCTTTCCTCCGGAAGAGACAGACGCGACCCCAAAGGTAGGCCACCCCTGAACAAAAACCAATGTGCGTACTGCAAGGAAGAAGGACATTGGGTCAGAGAATGCCCCAGGAAGAGGCCCAAAGTTAAGGTCCTGGTGGAAGGAGTCTTACTCCAAAACCTTGGCCCTAGGAGGAGACCGGTTTCCTATTTCTCTAAAAAGCTGGATTCGGTGGCTGCCAGGTGGCCGGCTTGCTTGCGAATAATTGCCGCCATGGCGTCATTAGTAAAAGACACAGATAAATTAACCTTGGGACAGACTTTATATGTGACTACCCCTCATGCCATAGAAGGGGTCCTCAAGCAGCCCCCAGACCGCTGGCTCAGCAATGTGAGACTCACCCGTTATCAGAGTCTATTGCTAAATCCAACTAGAATCATTTGTAGGGCCCCGGCCACCTTAAATCCAGCTACTTTACTGCCTGAACCTGAATTGGATGCTCCCCTTCATGACTGCACCGAGATCTTAATACAGACACAAGGAATACGCGCTGATCTGCAGGACCAGCCTCTGCTGGATGCAGACTGTACCTGGTATACAGATGGGAGCAGTTTCATCAGAAACGGACTGAGGTGCGGCGGTTGTAATAGAAACTGAGGTTATCTGGGCCGAGCCCCTACCCCCAGGGACATCAGCTCAATGTGCTGAGCTAACCGCATTAGCCAAGGCATTAACCCTGGGCAAAGATGAAAAGCTGAATGTTTACACTGACAGCCGATACCCGTTTGCCACAGCACATATCCATGGGGCAATTTATAAAGAAAGAGGCTTGCTGATGGCAGAAGGGAGGGCAATCAAAAATAAGGAAGAAGTCCTGGCCCTATTGGCAGCTCTATGGTTACCAAAAAAACTGGCTATTATACACTGCCCTGGACATCAAAAGACTAATAATCCAGTCATGAAGGGCAACCACTTTGCTGACCAGATAGCCAGGGAGATTGCCCTCCAGTCAGAGGTTGTAATGACCACCACATTCACACTCCCAGATCCAGGAAATCCCAGCCTGCCTAAAGACCCTGAGTACACTCTGGAAGACTTGGACTGGATAGCTGGGATGCCCACGTCTCACTGTGTACAGGGGTGGTGGCAGACTGCTGACTGTAAAGTCATCCTGCCTGAGAAACTGGGAAACCAATTTTTGTCAAAAATACATTGGGCCACCATATGGGCACCAGAAAGATGCAGGACCTCCTGAGACAGGCCGAGATCAAAATCATGAATGCTCCTTCTAAGGTTGAACAAATTGTGGCTAATTGCAAAGCCTGTCGATTAACAAATGCAACGTGGAGCCCATCCAACCCCGGATCCAGACAGCGTGGAGACAGGCTGAGACCTTACTGGGAAGTGGATTTGACTGAGGTAAAACCTGGGCGATATGGATATAAATACCTGTTAGTCTTTGTAGACACCTTTTCAGGATGGGTGGAAGCCTTTCCCACCAAGCAAGAAATGGCCCAGATGGTTGCTAAGAAGCTGCTGGAAGATATCCTGCCAAGGTATAGCTTCCCCACATTGCTAGGGTCAGACAATGGACCGGCATTCATAACTCAAGGGTTAGCTACTGCACTTGGGGCAGATTGGAAATTACATTGTGCATACAGGCCCCAGAGTTCAGGACAGGTAGAAAGAATGAATAGAACCCTAAAGGAGACCTTGACTAAATTGACTGGGGAGACTGGCGGGGACTGGGTGGCTCTCCCTCCCTACACGTTGTTCAGGGTCTGAAATACCCCCATAAGCTTGGCTTAACTCCTTTTGAAATTGTATTTGGAAGGCCCCCCCCCCCATTGTGCCCAGCCTTCAGTCTAAGTTGATAAATGATCTAGATGCTGATGATACTGACCTTATTCATTCTCTTCAGTCTTTGCAACAAGTCCATAAGGACATCTGGACCAGGTTGAAGGCCTGTATGAGATAAACCTCTCCCCGAAACCCCACCGATACCAACCAGGAGACTGGGTGTTCATCAAAAGACACCGGCGGGAAAATCTTGAGCTCTGCTGGAAAGGACCATATATCATTATCCTCGTGACACCCACCGCACTCAAGGTAGATGGCATTTCTACCTGGATCCATCACTCCCACGCATGCCCAGCTGACCGCTCCATACTTCAAGAGGAATTTCTCTCACCAAGATGGACTGTCTCAAGGAACCCATTGAAAGTGCGCCTACAAAAGACTTAATGCTGTTGTTTATAACTATTGCGGGGTCCTGCCCTCATGATTGTATGGAAAGCCTTGGGCATCGGGGGGGAGGGAAGGGAGGCCTTGCGTTACTTTCGTCTACTCCTCCTGCTACGACGACCATAGCCTCCAGGAATGTACCTATGAAGGGAAACAATATTGGATGATCCCAACAACGCTCAAGATTGAGCCCCACTATTTAACAGAAAAAGGGGGGATGTGAGACCTAAGTGCCTGACTAATCAAGGAGCACCACGACACCTCACCCCACCTGTAGCCATTTTCAGCCTCACCCCAGATGTAGCCATATTCCACCTCACCCCACCTGTAGCCATTTTCCCTTTTAAAAAGCCTTGTACCATGCGGCTCGGGGCCGCTGCCCTCACTCCGCTGCGTCGGTGTGTGTGTTGCGGTCCAGACCCGGGTCTGCAATAAACTTCCTCATGCGCTTGCATTGGTGTTAGGCCTCCTGGTGATTTGTGGAGATTAGGATCTGGGCATAACACTTTCTTCACCGTCCAACTCTCACATCCATACATGACTACTGGAAAAACCATAGCCTTGACTAGATGGAACTTTGTTAGCAAAGTGATGTCTCTGCTTTTTAATATGGTATCTAGGTTGATCATAACTTTCCTTCCAAGGATTAAGCATCTTTTAATTTCATGACTGCAGCCATCATCTGAAGTGATTTTGGAGCCAAAAATAAAAAATAAAGTCTGCCACTGTTCCCACTGTTTCTCCATCTATTTGCCATGAGCTGATGCGACCTGATGCCATCAGGTTTTCTGAATGTTGAGCTTTAAGCCAACTTTTTTACTCTCCTCTTTCACTTTCATCAAGATGCTCTTTAGTTCTTCTTCACTTTCTGCCATAAGGGTAGTGTCATCTGAATATCTGAGGTTATTGATATTTCTCCCGGCTATCTTGATTCCAGCTTGTGCTTCTTCCAGCCCAGCGTTTCTCATGATGTACTCTGCACATAAGTTAAATAAGCATGGTGACAATATACAGCCTTGATGTACTCCGTTTCCTATTTGGAACCAGTCTGTTTTTCCATGTCTAGTTCTAACTGGTGCTTCCTGATCTGCATACAGATTTCTCAAGAGGCAGGTCAGGTGGTCTGGTATTCCCATCTCTTTAATAATTTACCACAGTTTCTTGTGATCCACACAGTCAAAGGCTTTGGCATAGTCAATAAAGCAAAAATAGATGTTTTTCTGGAACTTTCTTGCTTTTTCAGTGATCCAGTGGATGTTGGCAATTTGATCTCTGGTTCCTCTGCCTTTTCTAAAACCAGCTTGAATGTCTGGAAGTTCATGGTTCATGTATTACTGAAGCCTGGTTTGGAGAATTTTAAGCATTACTTTACTAGCGTGTGAGATGAGTGCGATTGTGTGGTAGTTTGAGCATTCTTTGACATTGCCTTTCTTTGGGATTGGAATGTAAACTGACCTTTTCTGGTCCTGTGGCCACTGCTGAGTATTCCAAATTTACTGGCATATTGAGTGCAGCACTTTCACAGCATTATCTTTTAGGATTTGAAATAGCTCAACTGGAGTTCTATCACCTCCACTAGCTTTGTTTGTAGTGATGCTTCCTAAGGCCCACTTGACTTCATATTCCAGGATGTCTGGCTCTAAGTGAGTGATCACACCATCATGATTATCTGGGTCATGAAGATCTTTTTTGTACAGTTCTTCTGTGTATTCTTGCCACCTCTTCTTAATATCTTCTGCTTCTGTTAGGTCCATACCATTTCTGCCCTTTATTCAGCCCATCTTTGCATGAAATGTTCCCTTGGTATCTCTAATTTTCTTGTAGAGATCTCTAGTCTTTCCCATTCTATTGTTTTCCTCTATTTCTTTTCATTGATCTCAGAGGAAGGCTTTCTTATCTCTCCTTACCATTCTTTGGAACTCTGCATTCAAATGGGTATGTCTTTCCTTTTCTCCTTTGCTTTTCACTTCCCTTCTTTTCACAGCTATTTGTAAGGCCTCCTCAGACAGCCATTTTGCTTTTTTGCATTTCTTTGTCTTGGGGCTGGTCTTGTTCCCTGTCTCCTGTACAGTGTTAGGAACCTCCGTCCATAGTTCATCAGGCACTCTGTCTATCAGATCTAGTCCCTTAAATCTGTTTCTTATTTCCACTGCATCATCATAAGGGATTTGATTTAGATCTTACCTGGATGGTCTAGTGGTTTTCCCCATTTTCTTCAATTTAAGTCTGAATTTGGCAATAAGGAGTTCATGATCTGAGCCACAGTCAGCTCCGGGTCTTGTTTTTGCTGATTATATAGAGCTTCTCCATCCTTGGCTGCAAAGAATACAATCAATCTGATTTCGTTGTTGACCATCTGGTGATGTCCATGTGTAGAGTCTTCTCTTGTGTTGTTGGAAGAGGGTGTTTGCTATGACCAGACAAGAATACACAAGTCTAGAAAATAGATACAGACATATATAGATAGGTATGTTTATATATGGCACCTTATTCAGTCACTAACATTTACCATTTATTGAATGCTTATCTTGATGATACTATAGTACCAAACTGAGGATGTGATAGTGAATATTGAATATATCAACATCTTATTGCTCAGTTGTGTCGGACTCTGTGATCATTTGGACTACAATATGCCATCCTTCCCTGTCCTTCACTCTCTCTTAGAGCTTACTCAAATTCATGTCCATTGAGTTGGTGATGCCATCCAACCATCTCATCCTCCGTCACCCTTTTCTCCTTCTGCCCTTAAACTTTCCCAGCATCAGGGTCTTTTTCCAGTGATTTGACTCTTTGCATCAGGTGGCCAGAGTATTGAAGTTTCAGCTTTAGCATTGATCCTTCCAAGGAATATTCAGAGTTGATTTCCTTTAGAATTGACTGGTTTGATCTTGCTGTCCAAAGGACTCTCAAGTGTGCCTTAAGTGCCATTATTGTTATTTCTATCACCATCATCATTATCATTACATTGAGTACTGAGATAATACCAAGTACTGAGCTCAACAGAATTTAGTCCTCTCAGCAAGCATGCCAGATTGGTACTGCTGATATAACTGTTATTGTTACTGAGCAATATAAGAAACGTTATTTAATACTCTTAAGCATAATGCTTCACAATGGCTTTGTTTTTTAACATCTTTAGATTGGTAGCCAAGAGATTTAAATTCTGATCTTGACTCTGTCGTAAGCAATCCTAGGTAATTTTAAACACTTCCTTTAACTTTACTCAGCCTAACATTTTACTTGCATAAAGTGGGAGATACCTGCTCAGTGATGAAACAGGGCCTTTCCAGGTTTGAAATTTCAGTACAGTTTACAAAGCAAACACTCAAGGGGATATGACATTTGCTGATTAGATTAAATCCAGATACTATATAGTATGGAAATCGTGCTCTCTGTTCCACTTGGGCGCATATGTGTGTTTATATTTAAACCTGTCAGTTATCTAATCTGTTTATTCTTAGTTCATAGCTGCTGCATGCTAAAATTTCAAGCCTGAGAAAAGAATGGCTCAAATATCGCAGAATGTAGAGATTACACAGATAGAATTTTATTTCAATAAACTTATCGGGACATCAGAATATCTTCAGTGATCTTTAATGAAATTTAAAGAGACCCGCTTTCCAATGAACTTCAGGTTTACTCCATTCAGGAAGCAAACAAACAAACAGAGGGACAGTAGGTAGAAGGCAAGATTGGGCAGTGGTACTTGTCACCCATGTGCCTTCAGAGACCTCAGCTGTCCGGTCAGGACTGCGCTGTCCAGGGTGGGGGTCTCCAAATACTGGGGACCCTTAATCTAATTAATTAAATTTGATTTAGCTCACCTAATGCTCTTCCATTCCTTAGAATATTTTATGAATATGCCATATGGCTGTCATCGTGACATCGCGGTGGGACAGTTCCTGCACTGCCCAATAGTTTACAAGTTGAACCATCTCTAAGTAATCCTTTGGCCCCGTAAAACCATCACATGTGAGCAGACCTAGGGTGGAGATCCCGTGACAGTGCTTCGTTACACTGCAATTGCCTTTGTCAGTTTGCGCTGCCAAAGCAAATGCCGCAGACTGAAGCGCTTCAACAACAAACATTTATGTGTCCCAATTCTGAAGTCTGGAAGTCAGAGACCGGGGTACCAGCGTGCTCAGGTTCTGGTAAGAGCCCCGTTCCTGGTTTCTTTGCATGGAAGAGAAAGAGAGAGAGAGAAAAGCTAGTTTTCTCCTGTCTCCCATTATAAGGGCACTAATCCCTTTGTGGGGCTTCTCAGGTGGCTCAGCAGCAAGGAACCTGCCTGCCAATGCAGGAGACGTGAGTTCAGTCCCTGGGAGGGTTGGATCCCCTGGAGAAGGAAGTGGCAACCCACTCCAGTATTCTTGCCTGGAGAATTGGATGGACAGAGGTGCCTGGTGGGCTATAGTCCCTGGGGTGGCCAAGAGTCAGGCGCGACTGAGCGACTGAGCATGCATATCCGGTTAGGAGGCTCCACCCTTCTGACCTAAGACCTCTCAAAAGCCCTATCTCCACACATCCTCACACTGGGGATTAGGGATCTGATATAGGAATTTGGTGAGGGGAGACAACATTCAGGCCATAAGGATAATCTTCTGGGTAAACTGTAACTATGATTGAAGGGTTTTATTTTAAAAAAAAATACAAATATTCAAATTATCCTATAGGACTCTGGTAAACACTGTCTGATAAAAAGACATGTAAATATAATTCTTACCTTAGGTCACCAAATGTAATTCGCTTACATAAAAAGTTTAGTGAAAGTTTACTTTGCTTTACCAGAGAATATTTTTTTCTTTTTATTGATGTATAATTGGTTTCCAAAGTTGTGTTAATTTCTCCTCTACAGCAAAATGATTCAGTTATACACACACACACACACACATATTTCCACACATTATATTTTATATATTCTTTTCCATTACACTTTATCAGAGGATATTGGATATAGCTCTGTGGCATACAGTAGGACCCTGTTATTCATCCATCCTATATTCATAGCTTGCATTTGCGAACCCCAAACTCCCACTTGTTTCAACCCCAAGCTCCCCTCCACCAGTCTGTTTCTCTAGAACAACTTCTCACATATAATAATATAAAGGCATTTTTAATGTGCTTGTATTTTAGCATCACTGATGTTAGAGTCAATATTAGATTAAGGTTAATTGCCAATCATTTAGATTTTTCCACTGTGTTTTATTTTTTCTTATCTTTTTAGCTTTAAATTAGACAGGGGCTAGGTTTCCATCTTTAAAATTATGTTTCTGACACGCTGCTACATGTGCTTTTCACCTGATGGCTATAAGCAATTTTGAATTTCTACTAAAATCTCATGTTTCTTAAATAAAATTTAATAAATGTCTTTAATTTCACACTTAATAGTTGAATAATATATAATACTGAAAACACATGGACAAATATGTATTCTTTAAATCTCAATGGAAAATGTATTCAAAAATAATAAAAATGGGGGGCAATTATGCCACATTGGTCTCCCTTTTCCAAGAAAGGAGCTTCTTTACTAACAGAAAAATATTGGTATGAAAAACATTAGTTTCTTATTCTCCTAATATTATTTGCTTCATTAATTGTATAGTTTCAGAAAATGGAACTCTGAAATCTTAGCCCCTATTGAAGTGATACTGTATAATCTGTATTCACAGGGCAACAAATTTATAATTTTATACCCATTTTCACACAAAAGTGTTATATTCCCTCCTAAGCAGTTCTGCAAATAAACAAATTTTTGTCACTTCAACATGGCTACATTTGTTTTTTGTTGGTTAAAATTCAAATAATGTGAGAGGAAATTACTTTTCAAATCATAAAAGTTTATGCCCTTGAACATTTTTGGCTGTACTTTCTCTGAAATTCACTACTTTGAATCTTGTGATTGAAGTGGGATTGTTATTTGGTTTTATTGTTCAAGGAGTTAATTGGCCTGCATTTAGCTTCTTTATTTTCTTTTACTAAAATTGCTTCTGGTTTATCTCTCTTATTTGTATCAGTCTTTCTCTGAAACAGGGGCAGGGAAATAAATTTCTGCCCATTTAAGGGTAGCTTAATACCATATACAATGGTATTTACATTTTGAGTCATCTCCACGAACAGACAAACACAATGGAAGCAGAGAGTCTTCAGTTTAAGAAAAATGAAAAAAAAAATCTTTAGTACAAGACTGATGGTCATCAATAAATAAGACTTGACTTAAGAGAGTTTTCTTACTAAAGAAACCAAAATGTTAGTCTCAGGACATGTTTGTGATGCTTCAGTGTATAAATTAAAGCTGAGATGTGCCCTCTTCCACTGGCAGGAGGCGGCCTGGATCACCTGCTCAGACCACGGACAGCATTTTGTCAGTCATCTTCTGCAGATGCAGCCAAGGAGGAAGCTGGAAGGGTGAGGACTCTCCTGAGGGTGCAGCCTGAGCCCCTGAAGGTAAGCATCTGGGGAAACTGGGGATCACTCTCCACCCATGCAATGTCTCCCCCATGGTGTTTAGAACTGCCCTGGACTGTGAGTAATCATGGGCCTCACATCTCGCCTCTTTCTGAAAGCAAGCATTTATTGGGGTGATCTTGTTATATTCTGTTACTATGGCTTGTGTGAGTGCAAGGGAGGTTTCTTTTCATTTTGACTTGGTGTCTCTCTACCCATGGGATTTCATATGAGAACAGAGCACAGGTCCCAGATGATGACCTTGACACGCCAGCCTGAAGGAAGTGATGATGGCCCTTGGGACAAGGATGAGCATGTCTTACGTAAAGGAAGTGTTCTGAACTATCGTTGCGTTCAGAAGGCCACACACTGCTTCTTATTGCTATTGCTCACACAAAGTCCATCTCTCTTTCTTCTGAGTAGATGATAGAATTGTACCTCTCAACCTTTTGTGAAATTAAGCGAGGTAATATCATTTGTCAGCCAATGAAATATGAACAAAAGTAACTGGGTCTTTCTTGGGCAGAAACTTTAATAGGCAGCACACAATTCAGCTTAATAAGTGAATGCATTGAACGAGATGGATCCCCTGTCAACAAGAGCCCTGAGAACCGGGAGGAAGACAATTTGCCATCACCCTACATTAGCTGTGCAGGGTGAGTGAAGGTCAGCAAGACCTCTCCTGTCATGATCAGTAAACTCGGGTTACATATAAATCACATGCAAAGAAGACCTAATGTAGTCATGATGATCATAGATGGAAATGCAGTTAGAGCAAATGCTTAAGACAGAGATTTTTATTTTAATGAATTGTTTCCTGCCGTTGGTGTGGGAGTTGGAGGAGTGAATTCACATCCAAATTCTGCAGGGCAGGCCAGCAGGCTGGAGACAGAGGGAGGGGTGGATGTTGAACCTGCATCTGGAGGCAGAATTTCCTTTTCCTCTTGAGGATTTCAGCCTTTTTAAGTTCAGTCTTTGCTCTTAAGGCTCACCCACATTTTTTTTTAATTAAACATTTTTTTTATTAGTTTTGCCAAACAATGACATGATATCACCATGGGTTACATATGCTCCCCCTCCATAACCCCCCTCCCTCCTCCCTCCCCCCGGGAAATCTCGTTGCACCAGTCCCAAGCATCAATCCTGGGCCGGCTATTGCTTAGACATATGATAATTAACATGTTTCAATGCCATTCTCCCATATCATCCCACCCTTTCCCTCGTCCACAGAGGCCCTGAGTCTATTCTATACATCTGTGTTCCTTTTGCTGTCTCGCATGCTGGGTTCTCGTTACCGTCTTCCTAAATTCCATATATATGCGTTAAGATACTGTATTGTTGTTTTTGCTTCTGGCTTACTTCACTCTGGATAATGGGCTCCAGTTTCACCCACATTTTAAAGGATGAAGTGTACTCTCAGTGTCCACATCTAATGAAATGCCTTCACCACAACATCTTGGCCGGCGTCTGACCAAATCCCCGGACATGCTAGTCTACCTAAGTTGACACATGCATGGATCATCACTCGCCATTTTATTCCCTTTCCTGTGTTTTAACAAATATGTAAGGTGGAGTGGTGGTCAGCTCTGGGAGGTGAAAGTTTCTAGGTAGAGGCAGGGCATTTTACAGATGTAATGTCTAGCGGCCACAGCATGGGAGCTCACAGGAGAGACGTCAGTAGGCTTCCTGCTGTGTCTCCGGTGCAGACCATGCCCAGCGTGAGTGTGACTTAGTGTCACAGGACAGTTTCACGTTCCCTTTGTTAATACTGAATGCCACAAGGCTGACTTCTCACTCATCTTCTCATGAGTGTATATCTTTTAGAAGATAGTGTGGCCTCATGGTGCTTATTGGTTAGGCTCAAGAACTTCCCAAGTAGCTCTTCCTGTGGTCCAAATGGTAATCCTGAGGGAAGAAATACAAACAAGCAAAAAAAAGAAGGAGAAAAAGAAAACACCTTGTGGTTTGTAATTGTATTTTCTGGTCTAAAAAGATGCAAAGATGCGATCTTTTCCATGCTGCCCATTTTGTTTTAGTGAAGGGTTGTTTTCACTGGAATCTACTATAAGTGTGAGATTGACTTTCTATATTATTTTGTGAAATATGCCTTTGGTTTATAATTTTCTTAGTCTGAATCCAGGAAAGATTTGGGTTATCATTTTCTTAGTTCAAAATCCTGAATTTTCTTTTTCAAATAATTTCCAGGAAAGCACATCCTATTGGTGAAAGTAAATGAATATGCTTATAACTATAATCAGGTTGATCATCACTAAATGGATATAACCTTTTAAATCCAAGTGCTAAACGCATGTAACAATGTGTATACACACATATGTAATTCTACTCTGGCTGTGGCTATTTCTTAGCCTAGGTGTATCCATTTTGAGATAATAACTCAAGCTGTACACTTGGAACTTTTATTCTATACTTCCGCAGTAAAAAGTCTAATCTGTAGGACTGATTGTCATCAAAACAACAGTCTCTCACTATACCACTTCTCACTTAATTCCATCTTTATTTATTCAGTCACATTTCCTGTTTCTATGTGGACAGCACCTTGAGTTGTATTGCATTGAATTCAACTCCCTCTTGAATGGTGTGAGCATCTTTGCTCGGTGTCTTTTCTCTTGTTTCCTTCGCTTGCTCAGTCTGTAAGCACTGAGACCCCCCACTCTCCCTGTCTGTGTTTGCTGTGGTCTGTGCAACGTTTCATTCTCACATCTTATTGCACATCCCTGGCTCTTCTGCTGAACATCACTGAGATGGAGGGACGCTGTGGGCTTCCAGACACAGACATAGGTTCATGTCATCTCTGCGGTCCATGCACTCACGTATGTAACTTAAGTATTGGTGTTGGGGTGTCTGCTGCAAGAATACACTCACGAGTGCTGGGCTTCAGCAAGAGTGAAGATGGAGTAAGAGAGTAACTGAGTGTCCTTCTCACAGTGTTGGGATGATGGAGCCAGATTTGAATCTACTTGGGGTGGACTGAGGGCTGGGCTGTTCTGAGCTCTCATTGCCTCTGTTTCTAACCCAGGCTAAGATAATGCAGGCCAGCTCTATTAGTCCACTGGGGCTGCTGTCCCTGAGTTCCAGAGACTTTCTGGCTTATAAACACCAGAGATCACTGCTTATAGCTCTGAGGACTGAGGTGTCCAGGACCCATATGCCACAACACTTCGTGTCTGATGAGAACCCGCTTCCCCTTCATGAATGTCATCTTCTCACTCTCTCTGCAGATGGCAGAATGAACACTGAAGTTCTGTGGGATCCCTTTTATCAGGGCACTAGCCCCATTCACAGTTTTCCTGCTCTAAAGATCCATTAACCTCTCAAAGGCCTTGCCTCCTCAGAACATCACATTAATGATTAAATTTCAAGGTATAAATTTTGAGAGGACACAGATATTCAGTCTTTGGCACTAACATTTTTGTCCTCTGACTTTTTAAATTATTCCTTACTTATTTCTTGTTGTTGTTCAGTCACTAAGTCATGTTTAGTTTTGGTTTCAGTTTTGAGACACTTTGAGACCCCATGTAAAGCAGCACGCCAGCCTTCCCTGTCCTTCACTATCTCCCAGAGTTTGCTCAAATGAGTGTCCACTGAGTCAGTGATCCATCCAACCATATCATCTTCTGTTACCCACTTCTCCTCCCACCTTTAATCTTTCCAGCATCAAAGTCTTTTCCAATGAGTCTGTTCTTCACATCAGGTGGCCAAAGTATTGGAATTTCAGCTTCAGCATCAGTCCTTCCAATTAATATTCAGGCTTGATTTCCTTTTGGATTGACTGTTTTTTTCTCCTTGCTGTTCTAGAGATTCTCAAGGATCCTTTCAAGCACAACAGTTCAAACGCATCAGTTCTTCAGTGCTCAATCTTCTTTATGGTCCAGTTCTCACATCCGTAAGCATATTCAGTTTAGTTCAGTTGCTCAGTCATGTCCAACTCTTTGCGACCCCATGGACTGCAGCACGCCAGGCCTCCCTGTCCATCACCAACTCCCGGAGTTACTCAAGCTCATGTCCATTAAATTGATGATGCCATCCAACTATCTCATCCTCTGCTGGCCCCTTCTCCTCCCACCTTCAATATTTCCCAGCATAGGATCTTTTCAAATGAGTCAGTTCTTCGAATCAGGTGGTCAAAATATTGAAGTTTCAGCTTCAACATCAGTCCTTCCAGTGAATAGTCAGGACTGATTTCCTTCAGGAGTGACTGGTTGGATGATCTTGCAGTCCAAGGGACCCTCAAGAGTATTCTTTAACACCACAGTTCAAAAGCATCAGTGCTTCGGCACTCAGCTTTCTTTATAGTTCAACTCTCACATCCATACATGACTACTGGAAAAACCATAGCTTTGACTAGATGGACCTTTGTTGACAAAGTAATGTCTCTGCTTTTTAATATACTATCTAGGTGGATCATAATTTTTCTTCCAAAGAGCAAGCGTCTTTTAATTTTATGGCTGCAGTCACCATCTATAGTGATTTGGAGCCCCAAAATATAAAGTCTCTCACTGTTTTCCCTGTTTCCCCATCTATTTGCCATAAAGTGATGGGACCAGATGTCATGATCTTAGTTTTCTGAATGTTGGGTTTAAACCCACTTCTTCACTCTCCTCTTTCACTTTCATCAAGAGGCTCTTTAGTTCTTCTTCGCTTTCTGTCATAAGTGTGGTGTCATCTGCATATCTGCAGTTATTGATATTTCTCCCAGCCATCTTGATTCCAGTTTGTGCTTCATCCAGTCCAGCATTTCTCATGATTTAATAATCATATTAGGTAAGTTATATTATTATGTAAATTGGAGGACTTATATTTAGAGAGACTAAAAAATTTCTCCCAAGGACATGGAGGAAAGCAGTCAGCATTTCAGTTTGTATCTGTGTGGTACCAGAGTCTTCTGTTAACCCCTGAGCTACACTGCCTATGCCCCTGAGGTTCTGTTATGATGGGATCTGTTCTTGTGTCTCCAGTACTCAATAATCTATTTCCTCTGAGGAATTAAAACTTGCTCTGAACTCAGTCCTTGAGCATTTCTCCCAGACTTTTTCATTACCTGCCTCTGTGCTCATCCAATGGAAACAGTGACAGACTTTATTTTCAATTGCATCACAAAAAGTTGGACACAACTGAGCAAATGAACTGAAGGCTTATTCACAATTTTGGTACTTTTATATTAATCACAAGGTTCCACTTTTTGCTGACTTTTTATCTTCCCTTTCCTCCTGGCTATGCTATCGTTTTATTTTCCCTGATACTGTGAATACATGCCACTTGGGAGCTGGCCCCATCCTCAAAATATCGATTCCTTAATTTATTCTATGAAAATTCCTCACCTGGTCTGTTAGGGTCTCCCTGGTGTGATGTGGATATAAGGAATCTTGTAGGACACTGAAATTGGTGTGACATATAAAATCTTGTACCTTTCATAGTCATCAGTTTTTGGACAAGTACAATAAAACTTGACACATACAAAGATTTGAAGAGGAATGTTATGGATAACACATTTTATTAATGTCTCTGAAATTTTTGCAATGAAAGAATTCTGGAAGACTGTTACGTATTCATTTCTATAGACAGGAACTTTTGAATCAGTTCAGTTCAGTTCAGTCGCTCAGTCATGTCCAACTCTTTGCAACCCCATGAACCACAGCACGCCAGGCCTCCCTGACCATCACCAACTCCTGGACCATGCTCAAACACATGTTCATCGAGTCAGTGATGCCATCCAGCCATCTCATCCTCTGTCTTCCCCTTCTCCTCCTGCCCTCAATCCTTCCTAGCATCAGGGTCTTTTCCAATGAGTCAACTCTTGGCATGAGGTGGCCAAAGTATTGGAGTTTCAGCTTCAACATCAGACCTTCCAATGAACACCCAGGACTGATCTCCTCTGGGTTGGACTGGTTGGATCTCCTTGCAGTCCAAGGGACTCTCAATAGTCTTCTCCAACACCACAGTTCAAAAGCATCAATTCTTCAGCACTCACCCTTTTTCACTGTCCAACTCTCACAACCATACCTGACTACTGGAAAAACCATAGCCTTGACTAGATGAACCTTTGTTGGCAAAGTAATGTCTCTGCCTTTCAATATGCTATCCAGGTTGGCCATAACTTTCCTTCCAAGGAGTAGGCGTCTTTTGATTTTATGGCTGCAATCACCATCTGCAGTGATTTTGGAGTGCCGCCCCCCACCCCAAAAATAAAGTCTAACAGTTTTTTTCCCCTGTTTCCCCATCTATTTGCCATGAAGTGATGGGACCAGATGCCATGATCTTAGTTTTCTTAATGTTGAGCCTTAAGCCAACTTTCTCACTCTCCTCTTTCACTTTTATCAAGAGGCTCTTTAGTTCCTCTTCACTTTCTGCCATAAAGGTGGTGTGGTCTGTATATCTGAGGTGATTGATATTTCTCCTTGCAATCTTGATTCCAGCTTGTGCTTCTTTTGAATATGGAGTAATACATGATAATGTACCAAGTTGGCCAGTATGCCATACCATGGTTAGATGTTTAATTGGATGAAAATGTGCCCAAAATGCATTTGGGGTTGTATTAAATGGTTATGGACAGTTTTGAATGATCCTTCTCTGAGAATCAGTGGTGAAAGTGGTTCTCTCTGTTGTGTATGGGTGAGCAAGTGGAGAGATTTTTAAAAGAGCATGGTATGGATAGATAATCCATGGCATCGGGAAAGCATTAAAATGCCTCTTAAATAAAAGAAATAATGTTCAGTAACATAGTTTGAAAGAAATAGAAAGGAATCAAAAGCTCAAATGGGCTTCCCTGGTGGCTCAGATGGCAAAGAATCCACCTGCAATATGGGAGACCAGGGTTCGATCCTTGGGTTGGGAAGATCCCCTGGAAGAGATCATGGCAACTTACTCCAGGCAAGTATTCTTGTCTGGAAAATTCCCATGGACAGAGGAGACTGGTGGGCTACAGTCCATGGGGTCGCAAAGAGTTTGACATGACTGAGCGACAAAGCACAAAACCTCAAATATTAGCACAGCAGAAAATCATGAGTTTCACTGAGTGATCACTTGTTCTTTGCATTTTCTTTATTACATTTTCATGATATCTATTTTATTCTAACTGTTGTTGTGAAAGATATCAGGGACAGGTAGACAGTAGCTGGTCAGCCAAGAGGCTCTACCCTTTTTATTATTCTCCTAGAACTTGGATCTAGCCAGGGTATATTTTGGTCACAGCAATTGCAAAAAAAAAAAAAAAAAAAGGCAGGCCAGCAGAACTATGTCTGGTCCATGAAGGCCCAGGATTGGCACATTGCTATTTCTACTTCATTTCTTTGGCCCTAGTGAGGGGAGCAGGGAGTTGATGGTCAAGCAAGGGTGATTTCCCCCTAATGAAAGCTTAGCAAAATGTGGTTGGATAGAGACATGAAGAAATAAGGCTAGTGGTTCAATCCACCATCTGTGTAAATAATTTATATTTTGTTGTCATTCAGTTGCTCAGTCATAATCAACTCTCTGTGACCCCATAGACTGCTGCACTCCAGGCTTCCCTGTCCTTCACTCACTGTCTCCAAGAGTTTGTGCAAACTCATGTCCATCAAGTTGGTGATACGGTCTCATCCTCTGTCACTGTCTTCTCCTCTTGCCCTCAGTCTTTCCCAGCATCAGGGTCTTTTCCAATGAGTTAGCTCTTTGCACAGGTGGCTGAAGTACTGGAGCTTCAGCTTCAACATCAGTCCTTCCAATGAGTATTCAGGGTTGATTTCCTTTAGGATGAGCTGGTTTGATCTTCTTGCATTCCAAGGGACTCTGAAGAAGTCTTCCACAGCACCAAAGTTTGAAAGCATCTATTCTTCAGCACTCAGCCTTCTTGATGGTCCAACTCTCACATCTGTACAAGACTATGGGAGAAACTACGTACTGGATTACTCCTTCTAGGAGGTACCTTCTCTTTTGACTAGAACTGAGTCTTCTCTGTCTTTCACACATCTGATGATGTGCAAGTCTAACTCTTGGAAGCACATGTTTCAAACTTCTTTTTTGTTTTTCTTTACTACTCACATATTTATAATGCCAGATTATGTCCATACTGTGATTCAACTCCTGGTCCTGAAAATTTGTCAGAATTCTGTGTATGTTGGCACCATGGGCTAAAGTAGTGTTACTGAAAACCAGTTATGTATGTACTAAAATAGTTGTTCATGGAAGTGGTTGCAAACCACATAATTGGGTTAAATGTGGTCTTGGCTCAACCTCCCCTTTACTGGCTATTGAAAGTATCTGTAACCACTGCAGTTTCATCCAATGCAAGAGCAAATTGGAGAGGAAGTATAAAGTCTTTTTAATCAACTGTGATTTTGGGGATTTTACAAAAATATATAATTGTGTGAGAAGTGTAATGCATTCATCCCAGGTCTTTAGAAATGGCTGAGTAAGCCAAGGCCTCTTAAACTCATGCCTGGTTAGATTAGCAACAAATCAGTCTTTTTGTTAATTCCTGTCTTGACTGTTTAAGCTACATGCTTGTTGAGCTCATTCAGCAGTTCAATAAAGTCTAGGTAAACTGTTCCACAATCCTTAGAAAATTTACAACAGTAAGAGTCCAAGTTACAAGCAGAAAGGTGTCAGTTACCCAATCCCTTATTGAATGAAATGTGGGGTGTTCCCTGTCATTAGTCTGAGGGTAGGTTTTGTCAACCATCTGCTCTAGAGCTGGTTTGGTGTGACCCCTCAGCTCAGAGAAAAACAGAAGATGTCACTTCCTACTCATTTCATTTTTCTGTTTCAAGGTTGCAATCCTGTTTTAACTTAGTTCACTGGAAGACATACTTTTATCTAATTTTTGCAAAAATAATAAAGCAAAAGTCATAGCTGAAAAAGTTGTCTGAGCAGAAGATTTGGAGATGTTGCCTCTCTTTCTTCCTTACCATGCAACAAGGGAGACAGAGACAGGGCACAGGGTTCTCGGTGTGAGTCACTGGGGGACACTGTACAGTCATAATACGTTGGCCTCACCTGCTCACCTGCAGGATGAGGCCAGAGGTCCTCAGGTATCTTGTCCAGAGTTTCCGAGGGACTCCCTGATTTTTACATAAAGACTCAAGTGTTCTGGAGACCAGGTAACTCATCCAAAGTCACACAGGATGCAGGTGATAGACCTAGAATCCAGCCCAGGCCAAACTATCCCAAACCACTGAAAAGAACAAAATACTTCTGCCTGGGAAATCTGGAAGGTGATTTTGAGAAGATGCGTTTAAGTGGAACCTTAAAGAATAAATAGATGATTTTAAGAGGGAAAGGTGAGAGGACAGAATTCTTTATGAGCAGAGGTAAGGGATCATAGAATCTCTTTCAAGAGAGAAAAGGAGTTCAGGCTTCAAGAACCAGACAGTTTTGGAAGGGTGAGATTATGTAGTAAAATAAGTAAAATTGCTTCAAAGCAGGACTGCAGGGGGTCTCATGCACCAGCATAATGGGATGGATTTGATTCTCTGGGCACTGAGAAGACTATGCAGAATTTTGCCAGGATTTCAACTTGAATTTACCTGGTAGAAGAGAGATTTCTGACAAGATGTGACAAGATAACCTCCAGATTCGAAAATGTCACAAATACAACAGTTAGCCAACCTTCACAAAAATTAAGCAAGAAGCAAGGAATTAGGACAAACTGATACAATTGAGACAGATATGAAGGGTAAGGAAAAAAAGTCGTAGCAGAGAAGGAAATTACAAACTGATCTTGGCAGAAACAGAAAATGAGTGTAGTAAGCCACTCCTGGAAACTGAAAGGGCAGAGAGTGTAGCTATGAAAACCAAGGTCATCAGGACTTCCCCGGCCATCTAGTGGTTAGAACTCTGTGCTTTCACTGCCAAGGGCCCAGGTTCAATCCCTGGTCAGGGAACTAAGATGCCACATGCCACGCAAATTAATAGTGTTCTTCTACCCTGTAGCCTTGTAATCTGATATATTTTCCACATTGCTTCAATGCCATTTTTCCTGTGAAAGGGCATAATAAATACTGTATACCTCTAGGATTGTTACAGCAATTCAAGTAAAATATTTAACATTCTGAGATGGTGCCTGGCTCAAAGGACTTTTAAAGGTTTGTTGAAAAAAGGAGCCTACTCATAGTATGCACTCAAAAGTTTTTTGAAAGAATGAACCCCCTTGCTGTCCTTCAGCCCAAACCATTTGTTTTCCAGAAGGTGTTGGTCCAGAGGCCCTAACATTCTGTGCAGCATCAGCTGGAATCTTGTGTGAGAGCTGATATCCAAGCAGTACCAGTTCTCTTAGCTTTCCATCCAAGTTATCACAGTATTTTTTACATAATATGGAAATAAGGGATTAGTGACAGGATAGAAGTTATTTATTGAGCATATAATATGACCAGAGAATTGGAAAATTCATTTAATTCTCGCATTGGAGTGTAAGAATGATGATTTTGTGGGACTTAACAGATGAGAGAACAGAGGTGTGGAAAGCTCAGTTACATATCCAGAGTCATCCATTTAGTACATGCTGGAGTTTTGGAAGGACGTTGGAACCCAGATCTGTCTCACTGCAGTGCCCCTGTTCCTCTAGGCTGATCCATACTGTCTGCGAGGCCGGCTGGGCCTGGGGCTGACGTCCATGGTCTTTTACTGGCCACTCAGTTTGTTTTCCATTAAGTTGCTTACCCTAAAAGAAACATACCATGTTGATTTTATATTTGTAGCTTCATGAAGGGTTGTTGGCCAAATTAAGCCATCTGATTTGATAGTGGAAGCAGGAACAGACTGTCCAAACTTGAAAAAAAGGCAAAAAACTTAAAAAAAAAATCTCTTCAAAGAAAGACATATAGTTTGAAGATACACAAATGACAGATGACTTTTCCAGAACATAACAACTCATTGTGTTCACCCGTACTTTGTAAATTAATGGACAAGTGCTGTTCTCATTCTCCTAGTTTGATCATTGAAGTTTTTGGCTTGTGAATCTGTCACACAGAAAGAGCAGTATTCACCAACTCTTTGGTGAAAGTACTGGTCAAAGTATTCACCAACACAACAGCCTTGAGGAACTCAGGAATTTTGTCAAACAGCAGAGTTGCCTCTGAGCCCATTTCAGAGACAAAAGAGAAAGCTGGCCTGAGTCCTCCGTGTCAGCCCGCCAGCTGGCCCACCCCCTGCCAGCCTCGGAGTCCAAACTTTACAGCCCGAAACTTCATGGAATTTTGTCTCAAATGAGATGAATAGGGCTTCCTAGACAGTCTGATCTTCACCCTGGCATTTTAGCTGGATGTTAGGCACTACTCTTGTATAAACTGAAAAGTCCTATCAATCACTCCTGGAAAAAATGTTCCTGCGAGTAATTAAGTTTATGAGCAGAAACTGTGAATGGAGATATGTGAATCCTACTTTCTGAACCATGAACTTCAAACACTGGCATGATGTCTTACCATTTACAGAAACTGTGGGACAATATTTGGAGACCTGAAGGTTAGTCTGCCTCTAAGTTGACACCAATTACAGGAGATGCTCCCCTCCATAAGCCGTGAAAGTGAGGAAAAGGAGGGAAATGCGAACAGCCACACACTGAGTGAACAACCTGTGTTCCTTTAAGTGCAAGAGTTGTTTTCAAACTTTAGGTCTTGCCTTTACATTTTCTCAGTGTATCTTCATTAAAAAAAAAAAAAAAAAACATTTTCACTCAATTGTAAGGATACTTTATTGGTCTTAATTCAGGGCTCTTTTCCAAATGCTTATGTTTGCCCTTAGTACTAGGACATTGACAAAAAACTGGTAAAGACTTGCAGTTTTCTTGGAGATAAGTAGGTGTAACACCTAAGGGAGAATTCCCTTAGTTCTCCTACTGATGTTCTCGGGATTCTGTTAAACATCTTAGGACATGGATAAAAGGCAGACAAGCATCAGAGAGAAGATGGCACACATCTTGTTTAGTTGCTCAGTCGTGTCCAACTCTTTGCCAACCCATATACCGTAGCCACCAGGCTCCTCTGTCCATGAGATTTTCCCCTCTAGAATACTAGAGTGAGTTGCCATTTCCTCCTCCAGGGGGTCTTTCTGACTTAGGGATTGAACCGCGTCTCCTCTGTTGGGAGCAGGTTCTTTACCATGGAGCCACAAGGAGGGCCCATGTGGTTGGCCAGTGACCAGTAAAGGCATGAGCACTGGCGGGCTGGGGGAGGGAGTCCCTGCCCAGTGGTGTGCCTCCCAGGGAGGGTGGGCACACAGCGGGTGAGCTGCCGATTCCAGCAGTGGGCCACTGTAGGGTTCACCGAGGAGACGCACGTATTGCAAAGTCGTTCCCAGAAGACGCCTTGTAAGTTCTTTTCCAGGAATGCCTGCCAAGGGAAAGACTCTAGCTGGTCCCTTTTCCCGGAGCCTGTGATTAGGCTTTAGGCGGAGTATGACAAGTGTGTGACACTCATCACAGAAAGTGCCCTGGCGCTTCACTCCCCTAGCAGACCTGCCCACAAGGAAGGTGTGAAAAGTGCTCCAACTGCCACCATTCTGAAAATTGAGACCACAGAGAACTTGATTTACTCCCCCCCTTTTAGACTTCTAGACTCTTTTAAACTGCAGGTGACTACTGCCAGGCAAAGTGGCACCACCTGGAATGCTCGAGCTGCTGTCCACACGCCCCTGTTCTTGTGGCTACAGACAGGCTAGCAGGGCTTTCTTGAGGCTGACACAGTGACCCAGACTCAGCTCTGGCTTCCTCACCTGCGCTCCTCCAGATGGCAAGGAGACACATTCGCCTCCCATTCTGCGGGAGCAGAATTAAAGCTGTGATGGGCTCCCCTTAAAGAAAAAAATTCTGAAATCTGGGGCTGAGGGGAAATGAAATTTACGTTCATTCATAGGTTGTGATCAAATAAAAATGTTATTTCACAAAGCATGCATTTGAAATCCACGTATGAAATATTTCAAAGACAGTTTTTCAGACTTTATTATCAAACGTTCCGCGCTGTCTTGAGGCTGTCGGTGTCACATCCAAGCTTCCTTTGTAATCATGACTGAGAACTCTTTGTGTGTCATCAGTTAAGGTTTCCTTTGGGCTCTGCTCATTTGTTAGTGTTTTTCATACTATTCCTATGAATGATATCTTCTTTTCAGGTTCTTTTCTCATTGTTACTGGTGATCATCTCGTACTCATTTGCGTATATCTACCTTGTTTTACCTGTTAATCTGATGCTTCTATTGTGTTTTCTTTAACAGTGAGCACACTGTGTACACAGAATGCCAGTGATTGACTGCTGTGCTGGCCTGGGGTCGCCAGAAACAGCAGCCAGTGCAGAAGCTTCGGTGCTAATCACTCCCTTGGACTTACAAATTTCACCTCCTTGGGCGCCTACCAAGCCTCATACACCGTCACGAGCTGTAAAGGGAGAGAGAGGACTCCAGGGGCATTCAGGAGGGCCCTCCCCAGTTTGTCTGAGTGGAAACCGGTTAGATCACAGGCAAATCTGTTTCTGGCGGTGGCTGGAGCATAAGGAAGGCCAAGAGCATTCCATGTGGTTCACGGGATGCGCACAAGGGAGCCCCCTCGTGGCTCCACTCAGATCCTCATGCTCCCATCGGAGTTGGCCTCATGCTCCAGCATGGAATCGCCACAGCGGTGAGAACAGATGCTGTCACTTGTTCTCTGAGAAGACAGTGAGAAGTCCAGCGTGTCCTGGAGTCTCCTCTATGATGGCAGCTGGACGTGAACGCTACAGAGATCCCAGGCCAAATGGAGAGAGGCACAATGGAGAGAGGTTGTGCCTGATGTTCGTCCTCTAGCTCATTCACATTCAGTTCAGTTTTCTCTCACCACTGGCCTGTATTTTGGCAGATCTGAGTAACTTACATGGAAGAGTAGTCCAACCTTCACCTCCAAGAGAATCGGGTTCTTTGTTTTCTGTTTCTGTTTTGTTTTTTTGCTGGGTGATAGTTGTACACATATATCCAATGGCCAGAGGAGCATGACAGGCTTTAATCCATAGGGTGGCAAAGAGCTGGCCGTAAGTGAAGCATCTTCGCACACATTCCTATTATACACTGGGGAAAAAAAGCACAAGAATAGCCTCATGGTGGGTCTTCAGATCCCTTCGTCCTACTTTGAGACAGCCCTTAGCTAAAGCTTCATTTATCACATAACCTCCCGATGCCCCCACTCTATCCAGAGGACAATGATGGTTGCTTGTCTCCTGGTTCCAGTGCCAGCTCAGGCTTCATTTCTGTTAATCCTGAGAATATCTGTGGATCCTTATCTCCATCTCCAAAACACAATTACCATGGAAAATAGTCATAGATCTCTTTGAGAAAAGCTAAAGAAGGATTGAACATACACTTGTGACATTACAGAGAGGGTTTAATCTGAGAGATTTTTGATCTGAAAACTTGGTGAAGAATGAGGATTTTCCACTTGTAAGCTGATACTAGCCTTCATTCCACCGGCCTATGTAGGACATATCAGTATAGAAAAGTTGTATCTGTCTATCGATCTATTTCATCTCCCTCTCTCTCTGTCTCCCTATCTCTCTGTGTATTTTCTATCTTACCCTAACTGGTTATCTGTCTCTTTTAATCATGAAAACACTCGGATCAAATATCCATTGCCAGCCCCACTAGCCTTACTCCCCATTACAGTGGCTACGCCTGCCTTGTCTCAGAATCTGTTGTACGTTGCCGTACCATTCTGGAATCCTGACAGCTTTGTTGCTCTTAGGGAACTTGGTCTATGGCAGCGCATCTTAGACGGTCACCTTGGCCCCAAGAAAATAGCCTCCATTTCCTCAAATATTGTATTGCTTCTCTCAAAAGTATTGTCCTGATTTCCTTAGTAAAGGGAGTATCCTTGGACCATCTCGAGCAATGTGGTTGGTTGTGGTTTCTGAGCTCCTACTGGTTTAACATTCTTACCTGTCTGAGATAGCTGACAATCCCTTGAAAACCATGCCAAGAAATTCCCTGCATATTTACCTTTCTGACTGGTCAAGTCTTTGAATGATGGAGGTGGTTCAAGGAGCCAGCTCAATAAACTATTAGGATCACATTTTGATGTATTTGCCAGAATGCCAGACTCTTGAACATGTATCCCATATCGAGAAATGCCCTCATTTATATGTCTCTTACCTTTAGTTCAATACCCTTGACACCTGGTCTTAAGATCCGTATACGTTCTTGTCACTGATATCAGTTAGCCAGTTGCTTCCATTTCTTTGGCCGTGTACCTTTTTCCTCCCTGAGCAGAAACTATATTTCCTGCTGCTCTCTCTTTCTGCTGTGTGTCCTGCCTCACAGTTTCCTGTTGATGCCAAACCTTGGACGTGATGAGACCCTACTTGGCACCATGGTTGTAAAACTCAGAACTGTGGGTTATTTCATGTCCCATGGGCTCACCCTTGACTAATGAGTTGTAGGAGCCGGGAGATAAATTCTCCCCTTTTCTCCTCCAGACAGTCTCTCCAGAGATGCAGTTTATTCCACTTCTTGGAGAATGTTGCATTAAATCAAGCAAACAGTTGCAATTAACATGAGCTAATTCATTGCTTCTCTGTATTTTTCCTCGACATTATCCTTTTCGATTACTCGTTCTCCTTGAGAGTATATTCCCTAGTGAAGGACCAGTATAGAAGCCTTTCCTGAGAGTCTTTCTGAGAAACTAAAGCTAAGACAGGAGTTAATGTTTGATCCTAGAACACAGTCAGGGCTTTGTAACTGTGTTGCACTGTAGTCTCAGTGGTACACACAAACCAAACCCTGTTGCAAATGTGGCAGTGATGATTACTGGATGCAGTGGTGTTGCAAATATGAAGGATTTTATCTGTGGTTAGCATGGTGAGGAACAGGTAGGAGGTGAGACATTAGTGGAAAATGGTAGCCATGGCATCTACACAGCATGGAGAGAGGTTAAGAGTGGGGCTTGTAGAGCAAGTTGGTTTATTTATATTAACTCCATTTGGAATCTTAGACAAAAGAAAATTGTAAGTTTAGGACAGTTGACTTCTAACTGAAGGTACACCTTGAAATCTACCCAAGGGACTTTACATAACTGATTCAAAGAGACATTGATTTCTGTAGAGCAGAGCAGACCATGATGAGCTTCATGCCCAGAATCTCACTGTAAACATGATGCTGAGGCTTCAGGGGGAGACTCAGGCATCATGCCCACACTTCTCAAATGAGAAATGGAGCCATGAGTTGAAGCCTGGGTCCTGAATGCTGTGGAATGGGTATCTGGGTGGAGGAGCCTGGGGTCGTGAGTCCTGAGATTCTCTTGAAACTTCTGATTGGTAGAGGCCTTCTCTATCAAAGAGAAGTTGCCCCGGTTTACCGAGACAATGAGGTGAGTTGTGCTGCAAAATCACAGCCTTTCCTCAGGACTTGCTCCCTGACTTCTTCTTACTGCTTCCTGGCCTCTGTGCCCAGAGGCAGGGCACAATTCGTTCAGAGAGTGGACTTGTACTTTCTGATTTGGGAGGAAATGGCTGCACAGCCAAAGAAACTGAAGAAACTGGCTAATAGATACCAATGGGCAAGGATGAGGTTGCCTCCGAGAGAGATGGGCTGGAGATCACACAAAATTGGTCACTGACAGCGGTGGAACTTGAGACAGAGGGGGCTGGGGAGATATGAAGAGTGTATGCTGGGTGCTGGCTACACCTGCCTGTTTTACACTTATTTGTTTTCTTGCACTGCTTTTCTAGTCTAGCCTTTAGTATTCTGATGGAGGATCATAGCAAGAGTAAGTGCTTTGTTCCGACTATTAAAGGAAGTGAAACCAAATTGTTTCTGTTGTATGTGAGGTTTTCTGTAGGATTTTGTTTCTATGTTTTTTTAATTAAAGTATAGTTGAATTACAGTCTTGTGTTAATTTTACATGTAGAGAAAAGTGATTCCATCATGCATGCATATATACATATATATATATATAGCTGTTTCTTTTTTTCAGATTATTTTCCATTATGCAACATACTGAGTATAGTTCCCCGTGCTTGTTTATTTCACATGCAGTAGTGTGGATCTGTAAGTCTCACACTCCTAATTTATCTCTCCTGGAATGGAGAATTTTGAACATTACTTTGCTAGTGTATGAGATGAGTGCAGTTGTGCAAGTTTGAGCATTCTTTGGCATTGCCTTATTTTGGGATTGGAATGAAAACTGACCTTTCTAGTCATTCTTTTAGATTCCACATATAAATAGTATCACATGATATTTATCTTTCTCTCTCTGAGTTACTTCACTTAGTATGATGATCTCTAGGTACATCCATGTTGCTGCAAATGGCATTATTTTATTATTTTTATGGCTGAGTGGTATTCCATTTTATATATACTGCATCTTTATCTGTTCCTCTGTCGATGGACATTTAGGGTGCTTCCAAGTTGTGGCTATTGTTAATAGTGCTGCAGTGAATATTGGAATGCATGGGTCTTTTGAAATCTGGATATATGCCAAGGAGTGGGATCGCAGTCAGATTTTTGTACATGTTTTTTTCCCCAAGGAAGGCAGTTCCTGTTTTTTTTTCAGTTTGCATATATTTTATATATTAATTTCAATTTTTAAATTTACCAACAATTGTATGCATCTATTCAGATAATTATGTGATTTTTATATAGTTGATTGAGGTGATGAATTCAACTGTTGGATTTTTTTCAGAAGTTATAAAAGTCATGCATTTCTGGAACAGATTCATGCTGATTGTGATGGTTTATTACTTTTTAATGCACTGCTGGATGTGGTTAGATAATATTATGCTTTGAATTTTCAGAACTATGCTCTGAATTTTCATTCTTCATCTGGCTTTATAATCAAGGTTGTATAAAACCTACAAAATCAGTTGGATGAACGATTTCAGTCTATTATGAGGAAATGAACCTTTTACAAGTCACAGGGTTTTCCCTGACTGAGGTGTTTCTTCAGCATTCTCCTGGAAAGCCTTGTAGGAGTGGAACTTTCAATGGAGTGGGGCTGTGCTTCAATTCTGCTTTAATGGTTTTTATCTGCAACTGATCCTTTGAAGGTTTTTACTTTCATTCACTAACTGTTACCTTTTATTTTTCTTTTTTCAAAACCTATTTTACTTAGTTGTGACCAACTGGCCCTTACCATGTACGGTGGGGCTCAGCAGACATCCTTACCTGTTACCATGCCCTCACCACCCATTCTGCAGGGACCCCTTGATCTTTACGGGCTGCCCCTCTTTCCAATGAACCCTTTTAGCATCGATAAGAAAACAGCAAACGGAATGAGGGTTAAACTGAAAAAATAAAGTAATTATTTTGTCATCGAAGAAGATTCCTGATGAGCGGGAAGCTTGCAGAAAAGATTGGTCGACATTTATCATCTGCTGTGGGTCTTCTGATGCTGGGAAAGCTTGAAAGTGGGAGGAGAAGGGGATGCAGAGGATGAGATGGTTGGATGGCATCACTGACTCAACGGACATGAGTTTGAGTCAACTCTGTGATTTGGTGATGGACAGGGAGGTCTGCCTTGCTGCAGTCCATGGGGTCGCAAAGAGTCGGACACGACTGACGGACTGAACTGAGCTGAACTGTGGGGCTTCTTATTGCTGCTGATGGTTCACCTAAAACCCAGAAGGCACAAGTTAGAAGCCACAGGATGTCCTTCAAAATCTTGTGGTTATTTTTAAAAGTCTGTGTCCAAAGTGATGGTTTATCCTGTTGAACAGAAGGGATGTGTAAGGACCTCTCTGCGCATCATCAGTTTTCAGAGATTAAATGACTCTTCTTGTCAATTGAGTCATCTCATTTCCAATTTAAACTGTTTGGGGCGGTGCATACATGAAAGGTCAAGAAATAGATGTTAATGGACTTGCTTCATTAGCAGAATTTCACAGATGTTTAAAATGGTGCCACTTTAACAGCAGTGTCCATTAAATAAAAAACTCAGGCTAATTCAAATATTTTATTTTTAATACAAATTTATGGAAGTAAAGCAAAGCTTTTGAAAATTCATTTGGTTAAAAGTGAAAGAGCAAAGATTGTTTGCTGTTCGTGAAGAGCAAATTCATGAAGACTACCATGAATTCTGCACTTTAACCCTGAAAAAGAACATTGGTTGTTTTTGAAACACATCAAATGTACAAAGGCTTTTTGGGGAGGTAGACATCATAGTAAAATAGTTGTCTTATTAAATTAGGAAAATTATGTAATATGAATATCTTTGAGATAAACCATGGTAAAATAGTTCATAATGTCATAGAAAAAGCATCTAAAAGTGACTAAAAGAAACCATAGTTTTCAGACATCATAAATAGTGCTTATATGTTTTTTCTGAGTAGCTAAAGTAAAAAAAAATATATATGTTTGATTCTGTTTTGAATACAAAATCAGTTTATTTATAAGTGTTTTCTTCTTTGCTATTCATGATCCACTATATTTTAGAAATAAATGAGCTTTTAAAACATATCTTAAAAATCAATTCTGTATCCTAGAAAAATATTAAACATTTCTATAATAAGTTATTCTGAATTTTGGTTGCAGTTCATTAAAAATAATTTGAAAGTATATGAACAAGGGAAACATTCAAACTTCAGCTTCATACTTGCAAAAAATTGCATGTATTCAAAACAAAGCTAGCAAGCAGCATGAAGGCCCAAACTACCTCGAATATTTGATTTTCAGATCCTATAATTACTCTATTGGATATCTTGATTTGTTGAAAATGATTCTAATTTTGTAGTATACATTTATATCCTGTACTGCAATAGAATGAAGATGCAGAAGTCTATGCTTATGAAGTATCTAAATTTGGTCCACCATTTGAAAGAATTATAAACAGAGAAAACCTATCAGACATATTTTATCTCATAAAAAATTATCTGTCAGTGGGAAGTGTCATGAATACATATAAAAGAGGAAACACTGGCACACGAATCGTTCCTTAAATATTTACAAATTTGTCTATTTACCACAGTAGAGCTATAATTACTCCATTTAGAATAATTTGCTTAAACTGAACATGTACCTACCACATTATAAAGACAGTATTTTCTCATTTAAACTACAAAAAGATCAATTGAAGATGTCAAAATTTCATATTTGTTAACCATAAAATACAACTTTAAAGAAGAGTGAAGGCAATTTTATTAAAAAACCACATATTTTTAAAAATCCTCAGAAAAATCCCAGTGTCAGATAGCACTGAGAAACTAATGAAATACTTAAGTAGGCACCACAATAAATTCTTTATTAGAATCAAAGGGATATAAGTACACACATATGTCACAGATCCTCCAGATCACATAAGATGTGGAGAGTAGAAGTTGTCAAGCTTCCTGTTATTAATTAATACTATCTTTATTTTACTAAGGAATTTTCTTTTCTTCATTATTTTATTTCTAGAGCTCTTCACTCCTTCTAGAAGGTTCCACTTGCCATCTGTTTTCATTTTTTTCTGCTTAAATTCTTTTACATTCAAAAATGCAGTGGAGTGGCCAACCCTATTGTGATGGATTCTGTCTGTCTTCCATTGCTTGGCAATGTATTATTTTCATTCTCTAAGGCTGTTTTTGCTGAATAAATAAATCTGAGTTGACATTCTCTTTCTTTGAACACTTTAAAGAGGCTGTCTCCATTGTTTTGGATGGGAGTCGGCAACATTCATACAGTGTTTTCCTACATGAGTTTAATGGGAAAAAATTATATGCAGAGAAATGCACAGCTGTTAAACATGGATGAGGTTTTACTAATTTGTATGCCATGCAATCACCACCTTATCAAGACCCAGAACATTCTAACTCAGTCAAGAAAGCTTATTTATGCTCTTATTAAGAATATACTCACTGCCATGAGCCAGTATTCTGATCTCTGTCACTTTTTGTTTCAATTGTTACTCCATTGATGTTATGCTCTATATTTCATCAATTATATCTCTTTATATTTCCATCATCCTGCCCACCCTTTGTTTAATTTTCTCTTTTTGTTTTTGCTGTTATTTTACATTGAAGGTTAAGTTATTGATTACAACTCATACCCATTAGAGTGACCATCATTAATATATATATATATATATATATACATATAAAATACTGACAAAGTTGTGGAAAAATGGAAATTTATCTTGATTTACTTTTGGTGGGAATGTAAATTGGTTCATACACTATGGAAAACTGGGCAGGTTCATCAAAAATTAAAAACTGAGCCATCAGCTGATATAGACATTCCATTTCTGGTTATATATACAAAGAAAATAAAATCATTATTTTGAAATGATATCTACATGTCCATGTTCATTGCAGCATAGTTTATTATTATTATTATTACCTAGTGAACTGAAGGGTTAGTCACTCAGTGTGTCCAACTCTTTGCGATCCCATGGACTATAACCCACCAGACTCTTCTGTCCATGGAATTCTCCAGGCAAGAATATTGGAGTGGGTTGCTGTGCCTTTCTCCAAGGGGTCTTCCTGACCTAGGGATTGAACTCAGGTCTCCTGCATTGAAGGCTGATTCTTTACTGTCTGAGCCACGAGGAAAGCAAGTAATTGCAGTTTTGGATCGTGAATTTTAAATCATTATAACTAGGCTCAAACACGTCTTTATCAATCAAAATAGGAACCATTGCAGTCAACACATTTTTGTCAATGAGAAATAATTTATTTCTATAGCATAAAAATCCATGCTTTGGGATTCAGCAAACTCTTGGAAAGCATGTTCTGCATCCTGCTCGTTGTAGAAGTATTTTCCCTGCAAAAAGCTGAGATGCTTGACAAAACGGCAGTCAGTTGGAGAGAGGTCAGGTGAGTATAGCAGATGAGGCAAAACTTTGAGCCCACTTCATCCCATTTTGGATGCATTGGTTGTGCGATTGGTGTTGGGCCATGGGGTGTTGTCATGAAGGAGAGCTGGACCTTTCTGTTGACCTGTGCCGGCTGCAGGCAGTGAAGTTTTCAGTGCACCTCATCAGTATGCTGAGCATATGTCTCAGATGTGTGTCAACTCATGAGGCACCTGCTTACTGAGCTTCGTCACCCTTCCAATTTGCTTCAAATGCTGCATAACCATAGCGTGGTCAATGTTGAGCTCATTGGCAACTTCTCATGTAGTTGGAAGTGGACCAGCTTTGATGGTGGCTCTCAGTTGGTCATTGTCAACTCCTGACGGCCTGCCTCTATGCTCATCGTCTTCAAGGCTCTCTTCCCCTTTGCAAAACTTCTTGAACCACCACTGCACTGTACATTCGTTAGCAATGGGCCAAATGCATTGCTGATGTTGTGAGTTGTCTCTGCTACTTTATGACCCATTTTGAACTCAAAGAAGAAGATCGCTCCAATTGCTTCCTTGTCTAATGTCATTTCCCTAATTTAAATAAGTATAAAATACACAGCAAGTAAGAAGTCATTGGCAAAAAAAAAACAAAACCATGAAGCATGAAATGTCCTTTAAAGTGATGTATAGCATAACCTCAATCATTTAAAAATGTATTCCTGTATCAAACAGTGAAGTTCAACAATGCAAAACTGCAGTTACTTTTGTACCAATCTAAATACAGCAGTAGAGATATGGAAACAGCCTAAGTGTCCATTGATGAATGACTACAAAAGAAAATGTATCAGTATGTATATATTTTCCATGTGTTAATTTTAATCAACTCTTTAATTTTAATTAGCTCTGTTCATTTTGATCCACTCTTTTCTTTCTCTGTGTGTGTTTTATTTTTTATATTTCCTACTGCTATTTCCTCAATTTCACTAATGTTTTATTTTGGGGTTTCTAATCCTTTGTTCATCATACCCGGTGCAGTTTTTATTTTCAATGTTAAATTTTCATCTCAATACGTTTTACCTAGAGTTTTAAAGTTTATTTGCCAATATTTCTCCTGAACATGCTTATGTTTTTTTCTGCATTCTTGATCATATGGATTTTGTTTATAGTAGCTATACTAAGTACCTTGTCTCTCATTATATCATCTCTGTCATATATGTGTCTGTTTTTATTGATGATTTTTCTCCTGGTGGAGCATATATTTCTGCCTCTTCATATGCTGGTAATATTTCTTGGATGATGGACATTATGATTTTGCATTGTTGGATACTAAGTTTTCTTCTGTTCCTTCAATGGTGTTGAGCTTTGTTCAGGAATCCCAATAACTTACTCAGAGTCAGCTTTACCCATGCCATGGGTATTTCAACCTTCCTCAGAGGCAAGCCAGCATGCTCTTCAGCCTGGAGCTAATGTTTCCCACTGCTATCTTTGGAAGGATTCTGCCAGATGCTGTGTGCATTTCAGGGTCTCTACCTTCTGCTGGTTGGATACAGGCTTTTTCCAGCTTTTTATGAGCTCTGGGAGTTTTTCAGCCTACTTCTTTCCGTGTCTTTTCTCTAGTATCTTTGTTATTCACCTGGTACATACTGAGTTAAGAAGTGAGACAAAAATTAAAAGTTTTTTTTTTTTTTTTTTTGCACATCTCTAAAGTTCCCATTTGGTCCACTTCACTCCCCTCTGATGTTCTCAACCCTAAAATCTGATCATCTCAGCCTCAGTGAATTCTGACCTCTGTCTCTTAAACTCAGAGAACTCTGGGCTCTAATAGTTTAGGTTTCTTTTTTACCACACCTTGCAGTATGCAGGATCTTACTTCCCTGACCAGGGATCGAACCTGTGACCCCTGCAGTGGAAGTGTGGAGTTCTAACCACTGGAATTCCCTGTTTTATCATTTGTTTGTTTCCCTCACATACTCAGGCTTGGAAGTTTCCTCAGAACCTTAAGGGGCTGGCATAGGACTTACTTCACCAGTTTCCTTTTGCTCAAGAACCACAACTCTGTCTTTTTTCTTGCCCAAACTATGAAAAAAAATCAATTTAATGTATCCGGTGTAGCTTACTAGTTGTGACTCTAAGGTAGCAATTTCTACCACAATGATTTTTCATGAAAGGAGAAACCTATGATTATATACTTTGACTTGACGTATGTTGTAAGCCCCAATTAGATATTATGGTTATATAATTGAACATGCAGTTACTTAGAGTTTAGATGGCATTTTTTTTTTCTTTTTTTCTTTTTTTTTTTTAATAAATTTTTTTATTTTATTTTTATTTTTAGAGACTGTATTTTTTAAAGTAATTGACAAAATTGAGAAATGTATATACTTCAGTAGGCTTTATTTTTTAGAGTAGTTTTAGGGTCACAGCAAAACTGAATAGAAGGTACAGAGATTTCCCATCTACCCTTTGACTCCACTCATGCATAGTCTCACCATTGTCAGCAGCTCCCGACCAGATGATACATTTTACTTTTACAACTGATGAACCTGTTTTGACACAACCTCACCCAAAGTCCATAGTTTACACTAGTTTACAACATCTTGTGGTGTACATCGTATGAGTTTGAATGAATGTATAATGACATGTGGGACTTCCCAAGTAGCTCCAATGGTAAAGAACCCACCTGCCAATGCAGAAGACATAAGAGATGTTGCTTCCATCCCTGGACTGGGAAGATCCCCGGAAGACGGACATGGCAACCCACTGCAGTATTCTTGCCTGGAGAATCACATGGACAGAGGAGCCTGGCGGGCTACAATCCCTGGGGTCAGAGTAGACATGGCTGAAACGACTTAGCACACATGCGTAATGACGTATGTCCACCATTATAGTGTCTTACGCATTAGCTTTACTGCCCTGAAAATCCTGTATTCATCCTCCTGGCCCCATGGCCTGGTAACTTCTTCTTTTTTTTTTTTCCCTTACTGTGTCCATAATTTTGCCTATTGTGTCATATGATTGGAATCAAACAGTACACAGCCTTTCAGGTTAGTGACATGCCTTTAAGCTTTCTCCATATTTTTTCCTGGTTTGATAGTTCATTTGTTTTTAGTGCTGAGTATGTTCCATTGTCTAGATGTTTCACGGTTTATTTATCCATTCACTTACTGAAACACGTCTCAGTTGCCTCCAGGTTTTGGCAAGTATGAATGAAGCTGCTATAAACAGCTATGTGCAGGTTTTTTGTGTGGTTGTAAGTTTTTAACAGCTTTGAGTGAATACTAAGGAGCACAATGTATTATATGATGTATTATATGATATGATATGATAAGAGTATGTTTAGTTTTGAAAGAAGCTGCCGAACTGTCATCCAAGGTGGCTGTAGATTTTGCCTTCCACCTCCTACCCTAGCAGTGAGCAAGGGTTCCTCTTGCCCCATGTTTTCCCTGGCATTTTGTGTGGTCAGTGCTCTGGATTTTGAAAGTGGTAATAGGTGTGTAGTGGTGTCTCATTGTTGTTTCAATTTTTAATTTCCTAATGATATGTGATGTGGAACATCTTCTCTTGTGCTTATTTGCCATCTGTATATTGTCTTTGGTGAGGTGTCTGTAAAGCTACTAGCCCATTTTTAATCAATGTATTTCCTTATTTCTGAGTTTTAAGAGTTCTTGTGTATATTTTGGATAACAGCCCTTTATCAGCTATGTCTTTGGCAAGTACTTTTTCCCATGGTGGCTTGACTTCTCAAGAGAAATGATTTTTTTTATGGAAGTAAAGATATTACTGGACAGTTCATGTATTATTTATATACTAAGGTTGTTCTAAAATGTCACTCACAGGCAATAATTTTTATGCATTTTTATGTGTTTTTGCAGTTTGGTGCCCACTGAATTAAAAAGAAATATGATAATGTCACATCTTCATTCCTAATTCTTGGTTCTACAAGCTTAAGATTATTTAGATTTGAGCATCCTATTGCATACAAGTAGCATCTTTACACAGAGAACATAATTAAACTAGGAGATTGGTCGACAGAGTTTTTCTCAGAAAACAATGGCATAATTTTGACTTGTGTGGCCAAAAAGACACCAAGGTAAAAATGTAGCAGAGGGGATAACGTTTGAAAAACCCCCCTCTTGCTATAGGAAATGCACATTAAATACTGTGCATTAGACATAAAGCCCAGGAAGCTTTCCTGTATGTATTTTCTATCCTACCTACCACAAGCCCTTCACCACAGAGAGGCAGTCTCACAAATGCCATGCTTACCTTTCCTAGGAGCAAAGTGCTTAGAACAAGCTGGGCATGTAATGCACAGCCAGTGTTCAGGATATTTTTGTTGTTGTTGTTCAGTCACAAAGTTTTGTCTGACTCTTTGCAACCACAGGACTGCAGCACACCAAGCTTCCGTTCACCAACATCTGGGGCTTGCTCAGATTCATATCTATTGAGTCAATGATTCCATCCAAGCATCTCATCCTCTGTCATCCCCTTCTCCCTCTGCCTTCAATTTTTCCACCATCAGGGTCTTTTCCATTGAGTCAGATCTTTGCATCAGGTGGCCAAAGAATTGGAGTTTCAGCTTCAACATCAGTCCTTCTAATCAATATTCAGGACTGATATGTTTTAGGATGGACTGGTTGTATATCCTTGCCGTCCAAGGGACTCTCAAGGGTCTTTTCCAACACCACAGTTCAAAAGCATCAATTCCTCAGTGCTCAGCCTTCTTTATAGTCCAACTCTCACATCCATACATGACCACTGGTAAAACCATTGTTTTGATTAGATAGACCTTTGGCGTCAAAGTAATGTCTCTGCTTTTTAACATGCTATCTGGGTTGTTCATAACTTTTCTTCCAAGGAGCAAGCATCTTTTAATTTCATGGCTGCAGTCACTATTAGCAGTGATTTTAAGCCCAGAAAAATAAAATCAGCCACTGTTTCCACTGTTTCCCCATCTATTTGCCATGAAGTGACAGGACCAGATGCCATGATCTTAGTTTCTTGAATGTTGAGTTATAAGCCAGCTTTCTCACTCCCCTCTTTCACTTTCATCAAAAGGCTCTTTAGTTCTTCTTCACTTTCTGCCACAAGGATGGTTTCATCTGCATATTTGAGGTTATTGATATTTCTCCCAGCAATCTTGATTCCAGCTTGTACTTCATCCAGCCCGGCATTTCTCATGATGAACTCTGCATATAAGTTAAATAAGCAGGATGACAATATTCAACCTTGTCATACACCATTCCTGATTTGGAAATAGTCTGTTGTTCCATGTCCAGTTCTAACTGTTGCTTTCTGACCTGCATACAGGTTTCTCAAGAGGCAGATCAAGTGGTCTGGTACTCCCATCTCTTGAAGAATTTTCCACAGTTTGCTGTGATCCACACAGTCAAAGGCTTTGGCATAATCAATAAAGCATAAATAAATATTTTTCTGGAACTCTCTTACTTTTTCTATGATCCAGCAGATATTGGCAATTTGGTCTATGTTTCCTCTGCCTTTTCTAAATCCAGCTTGAACATCTGAAAGTTCATGGTTCATGTAATATTGAAGCCTGGCTTGGAGAATTTTGAGCATTACTTTGCTAGTGTGTGAGATGAGTGCAATTGTGCAGTAGTTTGAACATTCTTTGACATTGCCTTTCTTTGGGATTGGAATGCAAACTGACCTTTTCCAGTCCTGTGGCCATTACTGAGTTTTCCATATTTGCTGGCATATTGAGTGTAGCACTTTCACAGCATCGTCTTTTAGGATTTGAAATAGCTCAACTGGAATTCTATCACCTCCACTAGCTTTTTTCATAGTGATGCTTCCTAAGGCCCACTTGACTTCACATTCCAGGATGTCTGGCTCTAGGTGAGTGATCACACCATCATGGTTATCTGGATCATGAAGATCTTTTTTTGTACAGTTCTCCTGTGTCTTCTTGCCACCTCTTGTTAATATCTTCTGCTTCTGTCAGGTCCATACCATTTCTGTCCTTTTTTGAGCCCACCTTTGCATGAAATGCTCCCTTGGTAGCTGTAATTTTCTTGAAGAGATCTCTAGTCTTTCCCATTCTACTGTTTTCCTGTATTTCTTTGCATTGATCTGAACCACAAGTTGCTGCTAAAAACTGACAGAATAAAAATGTAGTGACTTTAAAAGGGTGAAGATATAAGGGTGGTCATCAAATCATGTGACAAGGAGTGTGGGACCACCAGTTTGTATGGAGGAGAGAGGAACAGTGGCAGAATGTCCTGTGCTCAGCATGGAAGTTTGTAGAATAAATGAATGGTATGCATGGACATCTTGATCCCAGACACGTGTAAGTGTCTTAGGTGCTATGGATTTCTTTTCATCCTTCATGATATAGCTTTAGTGTCCTGGGCTCCCCCCCCCACTTAAAGAATTCATTCATGCACTTAGATCTCCCCTCTGTTTGACTTGAGAGACTATTTCAGAATACTCTCTGGACATAGAGAGTGAATCATGTTCTATTTATTTAGATGCCATCTAATCTATTGATAACAGTTGTAAGTTTAAACCTACCCTTCAAGAGTTTACCCTAGAAAGGATGTGATTCATTTGAGAAATAAATAGAACAGGGATCCTGCTACACTAATTATGTGAATTCTCACTCTAATTACCATCAAATTATAAGTTACAGTAATGTTCCATCCTCTACCTGAGAAAATGAAGTTACTTTGAATTATAATGGCAAGTTAGGTGGTATCTTATAAAAACAGGAGAGAGCATAAGTAATTTAGGTCACTGTCATGTGTGTTATGCCCCAAACACATCCTTTTCATTTCCTGATTAAATAAATACCATATATCCTTGCTTGTGTTTAGCCTTTCTCCCAACCAAAGTATAGTGGACAGGAGACTTAAGGAATCACAGGAATTATAACTCAAGAAGATTCTACCCACCCCTTGGAAAAGGACAAACCCTGTCAATGGGAAAGACTGAGCAAGAGTTGAGTTTTTCTGCCTGTAGTATAGACACATAAGCTTCAGAAGCAGGTGGAGTGGTTGAGTGGGTGACAAATAGCCCAGTCTCCACCCATGGCAGCAGATGTAATTCTTAGAGTCTGGTCCAGCAATACATCACCATCTACCCACTGGAGCCTAGGGAGCAGAGATCTGTGGCCTATTAGAGAGATAATAAGGCTTTTATTCAGAGAAGCCTAGATTGGAATCTTGGTTACACCTGATTCTCTGGAGTTTTAAACTCTCTATTGGTAACATGGTTCTAGCATACCCATTCCACTAAACTACTGGGATAATTAAGTTATAACACACGAACTGCCAAGCAGCAAGCCTATTGTTGCACAGTGCTTTTAATAAGAATCATCACTTTTCACAATCCCCCAAATTTCAATCCAAAAGGGGCTGTATTACATAGTAGTTTTCTAAGTAACAAAATCTCAGGCAGGATTGGGCTGATCACTAGTTTTTTTATAAAACACTTTCTCATTAACCACTCCTGCTGATGTTGAGTGGAGCATATGAGATGGTTATGGAAACCGCTGTGTGCTTTACACCATGAGTGATTACCACACACTATGTCCATCCCCTACTCCCTGTTAACTTCCGTGCTAACTTCCATGCTTCCCTGTTAACTTCTTTCCAAGTAAAGAACTTTCAATTCTTTACTTGGGTGCAAACGGAAGTTCAAGTATTAATGATGTGTCCCTGGTGACACAACTCTTAGACTAGATTTTGAACCCTGACCCTTTGAAACTTTTGTTGCGTTCTACCCTTCTCATCAACAACTTTAGTGGAGCACAGAAGAGTCTTACCTATGCAAAGGACATGGTTTTTATTTCTCCCCATGAAATAAGGTTTTGGGAATTTAGGAATGATTGGTTTATCTGATCAAATGTGCTGAAACATTAACACAGCAAATGAGCTCAGATGTTCCAAGAAGTAGATGTCCCCCTTCCAGAGAATGGCATTATTGCCAGAAAATATTTGAACTTTATTTCTCAGGCCCCTTGTATCTAGTTGTAGTTATGTGACTAAACCTCACTACAAGAAGATGAGAGAGGCCACAATTTGTTTTTCTTCTGGGTCAGGGCTTGTAAGATAGCCTTTTTCTTCTCTTCTGCTCTTTCCCATCTTCTTCCAGAGTCAGTAAACAGATGACAGCAAGGACCGTGGATATGGGGGTGGGAGTCAAAATGGAAAGACCCAAAACACTAGGATGAAAGCCACTTCTACATGGAGTCTTTGGGATATTGATGTTGCACCATTACTTGACTGAAAAATAAGTTTCAAACCCAGTTTCCAAGTTATGAGATGAAACAAGCTTCCACTTATTAGACAAATAAATCCTGGGGATGTATTATACAACATAATAACTGTAATTAACACTGCTGTGTGGTGAATTTGAGAGTTGCTAAGAGATTAGATCCTAAGAGTTTTCATCACTAGAAACAAAATCATTGTTTTTTCTTTTTCTATATCTGTATGAGATGCTGCTGCTAAGTCACTCAGTCATTTCCGACTCTTTGTGACCCCATGAACTGTGTAGCCTGTGAAGCTCCTCTGTGCATGGCATTTTCCAGGCAATAATACTGGAATGAGTTGTCATTTCCTACTCCTGATAGATAGTAACTAATCTTATTGAAACAATCATTTTGCAGTATGTGAAAGTCCAGTCAGTATGCTATACAACTTAAACTGACACAATGCTTTATGTCAATTATGTTTCAGTAAAACTGGATAAAATAATAGAAAAAATTTTGTTTTTAGGTTTTAAATTTATTTTTAAAAATATTTTTATGTGGATGTTTTTAAATCATTATAGAATTTGCTACAACATTGCTTCTGTTTTATGTTTTGGTTTTCTGGCCCAGAGAGATGGGATCTCAGCTCCCTCACCAGGGATCAAATCGACTCCCCCTACACTGGAAGGCAAAATCTTGATCACTGGACAACCAGGGAATCCTGTGTTTTTTGTTTTAAATTTGCTAGTGTTTCTCTTGTGTAGCTGGGTCCCATTTCCACCAAGAATCCTAAGTTGATCCATATAGTGATATGGCATGATGCTTGTTTTTGAATTGCTCACTCTTGGTGACTTGTGATTTGGAAAAGATTATCCATTATACATGATTATTTTAGCTGGCATCTGAAGCTCAGTAACATTATTCTAACAGACTGTATTAGTTGGAAGCTCAAACAGACCTCCATTTGTGTTAGGTTTTCTTGAAAGTGGACATATATAAAGAGCCCTGTCTCTCTCTCTCTCTCTCTCTCTCTCTCTCTCTCTCTCTCTCTCTCTCTCTCTCTCTCTCTCTCACACACACACACACACACACACACACACACACACAAGAGAGGCAAAGAGACGCATGTTCATCCCTGGCTTTGAAACTTTCCAACCATGGCATCTTAAACTGTCTGTCTATTTCAACCTTATTTTCATATTAATGAGAAACTAGAAATGCATATATGTCTTTGTCATGTACCAGTAGTGAAGACATGTAGAGATTAGTGCCTATGCTCCAAGTCACAAAGTTTTAAACTATGTGTGTGTGTGTGTGTATGTGTGTGTGTGTAGGCACATATATATAGCGCAAAAAGAGTATTACTTCGTGGTCTGTTTTATAGTCATGTGATCATTACCTCAATAGACTTTTAAAACTTACACAAATTGTTATAAAAGCTACAGAACCTGTGAATTCAAATTACAATAACTTTGTGAAGCATGTCCTGTTATTATATTGTACTAATATTTTGGTTCTACGATAGTTGTTTGGTATTAGTAAGGCTCATAAATCTTCTACCTCCTCATTCTTCATTAGTCTCCCTGAATTTCTTTATAAACAAGGAGAATTTTTCATATATTTATTTATTTTGTTTCTTTCTTTAGAGTTATCATTAAGTTATACTTAGGCTTGTGATTATAAAATTGTAAAAAAAAAAAAACAACTTTTTAACCTGATTTGTTTATAAGTCAGTTTAATATCCACCATCAAGTATTAAAATTAGTGACCAGAACCAATAGATTACTCTCCATTGTTACTGTTCAGTCACTAAGTCATGTCCTACTCTTTGAGACCTCATGTACTGCAGCACGCCAGGCTGCCCTGTCCTTCACTATCTCCTGCAGTTTGCTCAAACTCAAGTGATGCCTTTCAACCATCTCATCCTCTGCCATCCCCTTCTTCTCCTGCCCTCAATTTTTCCCAGCATTAAGGTCTTTTCCAGTGAGTTGGCTCTTTGCATCAGGTGGCCACACTATTGAAGCTTCAGCTTCAGCATAAGTCCTTCCAATGAATATTCAGATTTAATTTCCTTTAGGATTGACTGGTTTGAGCTCCCTCAGTCCAAGGGACTCTCAAGAGTCTTCTCCAGCACCACAGTTTGAAAGCATCAATTCGTTGGTGCTCAGCCTTCTTTATGGTCCAACCCTCACATCCATACATGACTACTGGAAAGACCATAGCTTTGACTATATGTCCTTTTTCAGTAAAGTGATGTCTCTGCTTTTTAATATGCTATCTAGATTTATCATAACTTTCCTCCCGAGGAGCTATCATTTTCTAATTTCATGTCTGCAGGCACCATCTGCAGTGACCCTGTAGCCCAAGAAGAAACCATCAGTCACTGCCTCCGCTTTCCCCCTTCTGTTTGCCATGAAGTGATGGGACCACATGCCATTATCTTAGTTTTTGGAACATTGGGTTTTAAGCCAGCTTTTTCACTCTTCATGCTGGACAGCTGTTCTCCAGATTCTGTAATCATGGATCAGTCATCAATAAGACTAAGACCCTGTCTGTGAGGCCTCCAAATGGTTTTGCGAGGTGTTTAGTCCAGAAAATGGCCATGTGCTATCAATTAAAATAGGCAAAGATATTTCACAAGCTGTATGTGTGTTTGTTATTTACTCAGTCATGTCTGACTCTTGCAATCCCATGGACCATACCCTGCCAGGCTCCTCTACCCATGGAATTCTCCAGGCAAGAATACTGGGGTGGGTTGCCATTCCATTCTCCAGGGGAGAATTCCCAACCCGGTAATCAAACTCAGATCTCCTGTATTGCAGACAGATTCTTTACCACTGAGCCACTGGGGAAGCCCAATTCACAAGCTACACTTGGTCATTTCTGCTGACTGATGCTTGTAAGGTCTGGGGATCAAAACCATGCCTTCAGAAAATTTGTCTTTAGAAGCTATGACTTTATTAGCAATAAAGACTCCCAAAACATCATCTCATCTCCTACTATCTTTCAGCACAGCTGTAGTGAATTAGCAATATATTTTTCAAGCTATATATATTTATATAAGTTGACCAATAAATTCACTTGGATTTTTTAATAATATGTAATGGAAAAAAACTTGATGGCACTTTTTGGCCAACCCAGTATATGCACATATATACGTCATATACATAACCATAGGACCTTAAATTGACTATACCCTTCTATACTATGCATTTTTTTCACCCATAGTGTATAGTCAAGTGACCATGAAACCTGGTGACCTGGCTTTGTTTCTTTGCATGTATGCCATCCTAAAGATAATGTGTGTATACTGGATTACTCTAGAATATTTTAGGGGGAAGGCAAATCTCTGTTGAGGTTGTAAAGGCAATCCTGGAATTTTGAATCAGTTTCTATTTCTTTTTATTTTTAAACTAATAAAGACAGTTATTTACAATCAGCCTGAAGGCAAGAGAGTAAAGTAGAACATGGGATTAGAAAGCATTTCCCCTGTAAAATGCCTGCCAGTTCTAATAGTTGATATTAATAAAAGGACTCATCAAATTTACTCAGGTACATAATTATTTAAAATTACACGGATGCATCCATGTATCTACTCCTGCACTACTGAAGATTTTTTTTTATTGTTTTTGCCATACATTGTCATGATATCACCATGGGTTTACATATGCTTCCCCTCCGGAACCCCCCTCCCTCCTCCCTCCCCCCCGGGAAATCTCGCTGCACCAGCCCCAAGCATCAATCCTCGGCTGGCGATTGATTAGACATATGATAATTAACTTGTTTCAGTGCCCTTCTCCCATATCATCCCACCCTTACCCTCATCCACAAAGTCCACAAGTCTATTCTATACATCTGCGTTCCTTTTGCTGTCTCGCATGTTGGGTTCTCGTTACCGTCTTTCTAAATTCCATATATATGCGTTAATATACTGTATTGTTGTTTTTGCTTCTGGCTTACTTTTGACGTTTATTCTTTAGAACTCAAATTTTCTCCTGTACATTGAACAGATCAAAGATAAACCATGCACTGAGTTTTCTAAGACAAACAGAATCTGACTGGCCTCAGTTCTCTTATCTGTAAAAATGCACCCATGACAATTACTCTAAAGAATGTAGATTAAGTTAGACTGTAACAGTGAAAACATTTTTAAGAAAAACAAGGGAAGAGGTTTATATATCTATATGAATACAAATCTAATTGTAGATAACATATAATAAAATGAAATGTATATATATATTTGAAAATATCTGTGATTTTAATAGCTAGGCTATATATTTTCATTTACAATACAGGAAGAAATGATTTTTCTTCCCCAAAGATAACAGGGATTCTGCAGGCAGCATCACAGACTTCCAGGACACATTCAGAAGTTTTTACACTGCAGGTTATATCTTCCATTTTGAAATGACAGCTCTTCCCATGTGGCAAAGCCCTCTCTGTTGAAATGACTTTCTTGAAGACTCATTTCGGCAAATGCTATAATTTTCTCCCAGTTTGCCATTTCCCATCCCCTTTGTGTGCACTTTTCTTTGATGGAAAATTTCCCCTCTGCGGCACAGCCTCAGAGTTTGAGCAGTTCAGCTCCTGAACAATTGTTTCTCCAAAAATATTCAAAATGCATTCTAAGATGATGGGATGTTTGTCTCTTCCTTCCATCTCCAGAGAGTAGACAGTGAGACAGCCGAGGGGCTACCAGGGGCTCAGCTGCTTTCATCATCAGAGACGCTGCTGTTGGCAGTGAACTTGGGGCTGGCCCAGTGCAGAAAAGCTGCTCTGTCGGCCTGGTCACCAGATGATGTGGTTAATGAGCACGTGCCTCCTTTAAAGTGCCTGCCTTGGGATAGACCAGACCTGTTTGCACTTTAATTGCTCTCCTTGGTGGCTGAGACTTCCTCCTGTTGACTTTCTTCTACCAAGATTGCAAACTTGCCAGGCATGTGAGATCCCAGGACAAAATCTGTATCGAGATGAAGTTATTTCTTGGAGGCAGCTCGATGAGTTGGAAGGAGACTGTAAGGGAAGAATATCTGTGCTCTTCCTCTGATTCAGCTGCTTGGATGAGGCTTAGCATAGTACAAATTACTTTGCATCTGATCCTCTATTTCCTATCAGCAAAATAAACATTTTTAATTGGGTGGTTCTGAGATCCTGTTTAGCTCTAAAATCAGAGTCACTTGTATTTTTTTTTTTATAGCCAAGTCATTAGAGAATTAGAATCTGTGCATTCTAAACCCCAGCTATAAAGCTTTTTCCCTCCTGTGAAGAATTTTAAATTATAGTCTATGACACTTCTGCAGAATTGGATAGTTCTAAGACCAAATCTGTAACATTCTGCATTTCAGTAAGGTTAAAATCTCCCTAGAATCAAACTACTATAGTTTTAGTCGTCGTTTCTATATCAGCAGTTTTAATAAGACAAGCATCTTTTAGATGGCTGTGACAAGAAAACTCAGGTACTTAAGAAAATGTATGAAGGAAAAGACTGATTGATTCATCTAAATGTATAAAAAGTAGTATTGAGTTTAAGGAAATATGAGATCATTTTGAAGCTAAGTGAACCATAAACTCCTCATAACTAAAACCTGTTATTGTCATGCAAAAATGCTGATGGCTAGAGCAAAAAAGACAGGCCAACAATAGACTTCGTATCGATGAGAATTTTGTAAATGCTGAAAACATTGAGACAAATAAGTAGAGAAAGAGAGACTCTAATGATGCTGAGAGTCATAATTAATTATTTACCAAAACAGGAAATTTGAACCGTTTTTGGAACAGACTGTCCACCACACTTAATTGCAAACATATTTGGAAATGTACAAAATGAAGCCATAAGAACTAGAAGCAATTAAGGGCATATTTATCGACCAGAGAGATGAGGAAGGTCTCCTAAGGATAAGATTGATAGGTCTATAAATTTGAAATCCAGTCCATTAAAACATTACCATGAAAAAAAATGAAAGGACCCACAACCCATCGCTCTCCACTCATGTTATGATGCTGTGGGTGTCAGCAGCTCATTGTTTTCCTTTGCTGACTGTTGTTATGCTGGGTGAACATAATCAGGGTTTTTATTCCTTCACCGAGGAAGACCTGGTTTGTTTCCAGTGTTTGTCCTTCCAGATAAAGTCACTGGATATTGAGGAACATGCTGAGTATGTGTGTCTCTGTGTGCCCGTGTTGCTACATTTCCTTTCTTTAGTGTAAATCCAAGGGACTTGATTCTGTGGGCCATATGCCAGGTGTAAGTTTGACTTACAAGAGGCTGCCAGGCATTCTTCTAAGTGGCATATGTATCACTATAAACTCACATCAACAACGTTCCATTTGCCCTGTATTCTTGCTAAAATCTTGTGTTATATTCTTTTTTTTCCTTTTTGGATATTCTAATGATGTACATTCCACAGCAGTTTTAAAGTGGATTTCTTGGATTTCTAAAGCTGGGAAGCAACACATGAAAAGTTGCTCCTTATAAAGACTCCAGTCTTCTTCCCTGGAGAATTCCATGAACAGAGGAGCCTCGTGGGCTACAGTCCTTGGGGTCTCAAAGAGTCAGACAGGACTGAAGGGACTGAGCACAGATACCAAGTCTAATTTAACATTTTAATTGTTATTAATTGCTGTGATTTGCCTAAGAAAACTTAGCCTACACTCAAGTCATGAAGATTTTCTTCTATCTTTTTCTCTAAAGCTTTATGATTCTGTATTTTGTTAGATCATCTATCTACCTTGACTTAATCTGTGTGTAAAGTGTGACTTGGGGTTTAGGTTTCTTTTTTATTTATTTATTGTTTTAATGTATCTTGAGAAAGCAATGGCACCCCACTCCAGTACTCTTGCCTGGAAAACCCCATGGACAGAGGAGCCTGGTGGGCTGCAGTCCATGGGGTCTCGAAGAGTCGGACACGACTGAGCGACTTCACTTTCCCTTTTCACTTTCATGCATTGGAGAAGGAAATGGCACCCCACTCCAGTGTTCTTGCCTGGAGAATCCCAGGGACGGGGAGCCTGGCGGGCTGCTGTGTATGGGGTCACACAGAGTGGAACACAACTGAAGAGACTTAGCAGCAGCAGCAGCAGCAGGTATCACAAATAGAAAAGAAAGAGACTTTTCTTTCTCTGTTGGATTATCTTAGCACCTTTGTCAAAAATTCCATGTGCGGGTCTATTTCTGAATGCTCTGTCCTGCTCGGTTGATCTGGTTGTTATTTTTTATGTCAGCTCCAGTCTGTCTTGGCTTCCCTGATAGCTCAGTTGGTAAAGAATCCACCTGCAATGTGGGAGACTATGGTTCGATCTCTGGGAAATGGCTACCCACTGCAGTATTCTGGCCTGGAGAATCCCATGGACTGTATAGTCTATGGGGTTGCAAAGAGTTGGACAAGACTGACTTGGCCAGTGAGTAAATCTTGAAATCAGACAGTGTAAGATTCCCCATTCATTTGCCAAGCCTGCTTTGGTTTTTCTAACTCTCTGTCTCTCTGTGTAATGGTTTAATTTCTACAACAATATCCTACTGGATTATTAACACACGTTACCTTTTTTCATATCTTCTGCCCCTCCCCTTACTTTTGCATCTTGCAATCATATCAAAAACTAATTAAGTGCATCCAGCTCCCTGTCTCAGGTACTGACTTGGGTGTGTGGGCAAATGAGGATGTTCTTTGTGTCTGTTAATCATCACTGATTTTATGTCATTCTTAATATGTGCTTCTCTTAGTATTTTTATATATTACAAACATACTTCTAAAAATGTGTTTAAATCTCTACCAAGTTTACAATTTAGATTAGGAGTCAGAAAGTCTTTTTTTTTTAATTTATTTTTTTTTTTTACTTGTTTTTGCCATACAATGTCATGATATCACCATGGGTTTACATATGCTTCCCCTCCGGAACCCCCCTCCCTCCTCCCTCCCCCCCGGGAAATCTCGCTGCACCAGTCCCGAGCATCAATCCTGGGCTGGCGATTGATTAGACACATGACAATTAACATGCTTCAATGCCCTTCTCCCATAACATCCCACCCTTACCCTCATCCAAAAAGTCCACGAGTCTGTTCTATACATCTGCGTTCCTTTTGTTGTCTCCCAT
>ML661352.1:1566727-1658608 GCA_007570785.1 Antilocapra americana | reverse complement strand
TTTTTTGGAGTTTGCTCGGCCTTTAAAAGTTCTTTTGGTATATTTGTTGGGGAGAGAGTGTTCTCCCCGTCCTATTCCTCTGCCATCTTAGTTTCTCCTCCATATGGCTTCTTTCTGAAAGAAGTCTTGCCTGCATCAAGTCCCAAATTTGCTAATTAAAACATCCTGCTCTGTAAGGAGGCTTAGAGAATACAAGTTGGGTTTGATGTTATTGTCCTTTTGTTTTCATTTTGGTTTCCTTTTCTACACAGGGAATGAAAACTCACAGTGGGATTTAATTTTCTGGAACCTGAGTGGCTTTGTGGAACTGCTTCTTGAGCCCGGCCACCGACATGGTGCTGGAGCCGCGCGGGCGGCGGCGGAGCAGGATCGCGCGGCGGCGGAGCAGGGCGGGAGGACCGAGCGGAGCGGCGCGCTGCTGGAGTCAGAAAGTCTTGAATGTAGAGCATTTCTACTTAGTATCTGAATTTCCATGAAAAACTTATTGAATTATGATATAGTTCTGTATTTTAAAAATTAACATAATTGCATATGTTCTGCCCAGTCACAAATGTTTTATACAAATTATGTTTTGAAATAAGACCATGTATATAAGATGACTTAAAATTGCATTTTGTGACACAAATATAGAGGAAGATTGACTTAATTAGCCCTTGAGAATAACAAATTTTCTACATATTTCCTACAAATAACAAGTAAACATTTTAGTAAGCAACTAGGTTTACTAATACATGCTTGCTTTTCACATGAAAAATGGGTATCCTGGAATACTGACAAGGTCTCTTTCCATTTCAGGACTATTTCCCATCTCCTTCTCCTACCAAATATCTTCATGTGCCATGTAGAGCATTCCAAGACATGTCCATGAAAGTGAGAAACATATTGTTTTTCTTAATTAGAACTTAAAAGATTTCTGTGAAGATTCTGAAGAAGTGTAAAGCACTACGTGGTTTGTAATAACTTATTCTGAATCCAGGATCCAAGACTTCCTTTCCTGTATAGAACACATATTGCTGTCTGTAAAGATGCATGTGGGAAGTCTGGTGAGGTATTTTGGTATCTCGCTTAAATTTCTGCTTCGGACCCCCCCCCGTAGCTCCACTCTGCTGCATACCTGGACAGCAAGCACCACCTCCTTCTCCCCCTTCAAGGCTATAGAGGATCAAGGTGACTGTTCTCTCCCCTTTCTTTGCTTCCGTAATCACTGCCATGTCTCTGTGCTTGCCTAAATGGCAAGAGGCTTCCCAAGCTGAAGGGAGTCCAAGAGCAGTCTTTCTATCCTTGTCTAAGAGGACAGGACACAGTGATATCTCAACTCTTATACAACTCATTCTTCATGCATTTGAGTTCCCACAAGGTGGTGGCTCTGGTGGTTCTAGCTCTGATATGATCCTGGCTTCCTGTCCAGGCAATTCTTTCAAGAAGCCAAACATATGTAGCTAATGACTATCATATTTTCACAGATGTTTTGGCGAGTTTGGGCAAGCCAGGTGAAAGTGTTAACCCATTAGTAAGTAAGTGGAGGTGGGTGTGTATGGCATGCAGCATTAACACAGAAAGCAAGGTTAATCATTACTCATATTGGGGAAGAAGTAGGGAAGAGGATTTTTCTATAAAACATGCATCATCCTTTGCTGCCCCAAATCAGCCACCGGATTATCCAGAGGAGTGACTCTCCTAGTGTCTGCTCCCCACTCTACCACCAGCCAGCTGGACATGGATCTAAATGGCACTGAGATTTGAGAGCTGAGGACTCAGGAATCACGCAGTGTGGGAGATTAAAGAAGTGTCTTGACTGGAGCACAGATGAAGTGCGGTGTTCTAATGAAATTCTGCTGCTCCTGATAAGACCATCAGCTTATGTTTGACTCATTTTTGACATTATTAATAGGTAGGGATAGTTTACTGTTAATCTAGCAATTAAAACAAATACCAAAAAATAGCACTTTGTTGTATGCCATCTTATAAACACTGGCTGTGTGTTCATAGGATTTTTCTGGCAAGAATACTGGAGTGGATTGGCATTCACTCCTCTGGGGATCTTCCCAACCCAGAGATAGAACCTGCATCTCTGGCACTGCAGAGAGATTCTTTACTGGCTGATTCATTGATGAAGCTAAAGTGTTAGTTGCTCAGTGGTGTCCAACTCTTTGTGACTCCATGGACTCCTCATGTGGCTCCTCTGTCCTTGGGATTTGTCAAGCAAGAACACTGGAGTGGATAGAAATTCCTTTCTCCAGAGGATCTTCCTGACCCAGGGATCAAACCCGGGTCTCCTGCATTGCAGGTAGATTCTTTACTGTCAGCCACAAAGGAAGCCCCATAGAAACTGAAGGTGAAGTCATAAGGACTCTCCACTTCCCTGTGTAACTTTACCATCAAAATTAGTCCAGGACACAAAGACAGAGGCTAGTGTTCAAGTTCCTTCTACTTTCCAAGCTTTAAGAAAACCTTCTATTTAAATTATGTTATTGAATTTCATTGTAATTTGAAGTGTCGTTCATGGTCAGGTCTCAAAAAAATGAGCTCCAAATCTTAGTTCTTGACCAATTCCTTCTCCTCCAGAGATTGCATTCACTTACTTTCTGTGTAGGCTAAAAAATGAATATCAATTATCTGTAAGATTAAAAAGAACATATTCTAAAGGTTAACCAAAGTGGCATGAATATTACTTAAGCTGGTTTTGACATCGCGCCTTTGTCTTACTTTGTTATACGCCATCACGGATGGCTGCAGTAGACACTGTTCAGATCACAGCCACACAAAACAAGAATTCAGAGGCTGCCGTCTTCCTTGAGTAGGTAAAGTGACAGAAGATGGATTCTTCTATCATCTCACCAAAGAATTGCTTATTCTAGTCAGATTTATAGTGTCTGCAGAACAAGAATGCTGTCGATCATAATGGCGCTGGCCATTATTTATTTATCAGTCCAGGCAGGAGTTGTAATTCACAGCACCCTGGACAGCTGCCACGTCTCCCTCCCCATCCATCATTCCCTCCTCTTCTGTTAATGCGTAGGCTTTCCTTTGAACCTCAGATTCTCCCACTCTCAGTCTACATAGCTGCCTTGTGTCTGACCCTTGCTCTTCAATTCCAGAAGGGGACATCTGAGCCAGACTTTGGACCCGAAGATTGACCATAGAATGTCATTCTTTTAAAGGCTGTGCTCTGCTCCCTTCCCTCCTATCTCACTTGTATTTGGGGCAGGGCCACTTCATAGGTTCAAAAGACAGAGTAGTAGCAATAAGACACTGCAGAAGAGCTTGTAAATGAGGGTTTGTGGTGGTGACCATGTCTGGAATATACAGGCTGCCAGAATGTGGCTTGAAAGGGAACAGAGGAAGCATTTCTGCAAATGACTCAAAAAATAAGCATCCGTCTTACACACGCATGCATCCTGGCATTCAACCAAATGTTTTCCATTGTTTGCTTCAAATACTAGGCTAATAATCTGTACCACCTACTTTTTATCTACACATGTCTAGCCAGATTTGAGGTCACTCACTGTGATAGAAATAAGAAAGAGGGATTCTCTGGTGGCATAGTGGTGAGAAGTCTGCCTGCCAATTCAGAGGACAGAGGCTCAATCCCTGACCCTAGAAGAACCCCATCTGCCGTGGGGTGTCTAGCTCCACGTGCCACAGCTACCGAGCCTGTGCTCTATAGACTGGGAACTGCAGCTACTGAGCCCATGTGTCCTGTGGGCTGAGACCCACCAGGCTCCTCTGTCCATGGAGATTCTCCAGGCAAGAATACTGGAGTGAGTTGCCATGCCCTCCTCCAGGGGATCTTCTTGAGCCAGAGATTGAACTCAAATCCCACGCCCCCTGCATTGGCAGGTGAAAACAAAAAAGAAATAGGAAGGAAATTGAAGTGGAAGAGTTGATGTGGGGCTTTCCTCTTACTAATCACAAGTGAAGAATAAGGTTTATCAATATAGATTTCCACTGTGTTTCTGTCTAATGAGGCACAATATTTATTCCTTTCTCTTTTGTCCTAAGATAATTTTTTGGGAAAAAAATAGTTGTACTGAAAATGTAGGATTGGACTGGATCACTTGGTGGTTGCTCTACTGTTTTGAACTCAAACTTTCCAAACTGGATAGAATTTGCCATCGTTAATAAGTTATGTGTTAGAATTGATCATTAAAAGCTAAAGGACCCATTCATTCTGTGTCTTTCTTAAATGTTAGGCCATTTTCTCTCCAGAAGGACAATTGTGTGCAAGGTCTCCACAGTTTCCTCTTGACCATCAATTATATGAGGAATAATAATAACATAATGATCCTCATTATTCCATCTGCATCTGAAAATACAGGGGATATGGGATGTCATTGGCTGTCCCTGTTGAGCAGCTTTATAAGCACAGCTTGGTTGCGGAATTGCTGTGAGCATAAAAGAATTCTAGACAGCACAGCACTGAAGGTTTCTTCATGCTTGATTACACGAGGTATTCCGTGGATGCCTACCAAGGTCACTTACAAGCACTCACAGAGATCACTAAGAGATTCAAAACCCAAGGGCTTCTGTGTATCTTGGAAACTACTTCCAGATTCCAACAGCTGCAAAGAAGTTATTGTATCTGAGTTCTTGTAAGTCATTTCATGCAATCATGAATATGAAAATATTTGGCATCTTTCATTGTACAAAATGATAACTGTCTTGTATCTTGAATTAAATAAGAATACAAATGTCCAGACCTCCACTTTGCTATCTGCCCCACTCACAGTTTGCCAACATTTCAATGAGAATAAAAACTTCCCCTAATTTTAACCTAACAATTTGAAAATATGAGGCTTACTTTGTAGAACTCAATTAGAGGAAGAAGTTTGGGAGTCTCAACATTGCGTGCATAAACATTCACTTAATTTTCACTACTTTCAAAATGAATGTACTATCCCCAATTAGATCTGGAATATTAAATCCAGGGATCATATGATCTACTTTGTCCAGAAAATAATTTTCTGTTCTTTGGCTGTTTTATATTTCTCTTTTCCATATTTTATGAGTATACTGGTTAACTTTAAAATATGGAAGTCCTGTTATAATTTAAGAAATAATTCACAGTAATAGATTTTGGGAAAGCACCTAATGATCAAATATGAATATTCTTCATGAATGAGTAATTAATCTTTTTCACAGCTGGTAAAGAGATTACATACAAAATGAATTTCCTAAATAGAAGTTCCTAAATTGTATTAGCAATATACACTAAACTTGTGAAGAGAATGATCCTCTTTTGTCCTCCCGTGAAGCTTTTATACGGATTCAGTGTAACTAGGAAATGCCATAGCTATAAAAGGGAATTCTACTGGTATATCTTTTGGAGATGAGGCAAGTGTTGGTTAACATGGATTATGCACAAACCTGCTATAAAAGCCTGGGGAATGCAAATGGCTGGAGAAAGCAGAGTAATTTTGGCAACAATTAGACTAATATGTAAATATGAAATCTCTTCTTGATTCTATCAATATGACACTGTGAAATAATGGGATTTAATAGTCTAGAGTTCTAATTATTGGTGACTACAAGGCAAATATTTGTTTTAACAGGTGGACCCTTACATGTTTAAACCCTCTAGGACTTTTTGATTTTACGTAGGTTTTTATTGCTTGATTAATTTTTTTTAATGTTCTATATTTCATATATTTTATTCTCTATCATATCCTGGGACCTAGAAATGCCTAACACATAATCATTACTCAGTAATTATTTGCTGACTATAGAATAAAGTAATACAGTCTGTAGTCTAAAACACTAGAAGCTTCCACAGAGACCTTGATAACAAGAACTTTCTTATGATCACTTCCTAATAATCTCTCTTTAAATAAAGAATATCTTGCTCCAGAATTAGCAAATGATGCCTGTTCACATTGCGATTTCTATCCTATTGTGTGAGGGTCTCCTCCTAGAATTCCAAGCAGAAAATGGAGAGCTATATTCCTCTGACTTTCAACTGCTAACACTTTTCTGGGGTTCATACTCCTCCTGAAACCCACTGGGACCTTTCACCAAGAGTAACTGTGGGACCCTCTGGACCCCTAGCCCACTGTTTCCCAGATGGTTTCATATCTCCTCATCCCAGACCAAAATCAAGAGAGGGTTTTACACAAATGTCTTGATAAGTGTGAGAAAACTGGTCATTTCCCCACAGTTTCCATTTTACCAATGCTCTGGATTGTAGTAAAACCTTCTAAGATCAATTCTCCAAATTTTTCTCTTGTTATTTAGATTCTGGTTTTGAGAGTTCATTCCTTTGACATTTTTATGGTAATGGTCTGTCTTACAAAGCTTTTAAAATTCCATTTTAAAAGCTAAAGCTGCAAAGTGACTTCTCTGCTCTTGGCAAAGGGGTCTGTCTTTCCCTCAAACCAATGGAGAATAGTAATACTTTGTGAATTTTATCCATATATCATACATTTTTCAGAAAATCTTTGTTTCACAAATTCTTATCTGCTTATCTCAATCAGTTCAATTCAGTTCGATCACTCAGTCATGTCCAATTGTTTTTGACCCCATGGATTGCAGCATGCCAGGCCTCCCTGTCCATCACCAACTCCCAGAGTTTACTCAAACTCATGTCCATTGAATTGGTGATGCCATCGAACCATCTCATCCTCTCTCATCCCCTTCTCCTCCTGCCTTCTGTCTTTCCCAGCATCAGGGTCTTTTCCAATGAGTCAGCTCTTAGCATCAGGTGGCCAAAGTATTAGAGATTCAGCTTCAGCATCAGTCCTTCCATTGAATATTCAGGACTGATTTCCTTTAGGATGGACCGGTTGGATCTTCTTGCAGTCTCAGTTGATTCTCTCAATAACAGCATTGATTCAGCAATGCTGAATCAAGAGGTTTGTGTAAAACCCTCTCTTGATCTTGGGCTGGGATGAGGAGCTTTGAAACCATCAGGGAAACAGTGGGCTAGGGGTCCAGAGGGTCCCACAGTTACTCTTGGTGAAAGGCCCCAGTGGGTTTCAGGAGGACTATGAACCCCAGATAAGTGTTAGGGGTTGAAAGTCAGGGGAATATAGCTCTCCACTTTCTGCTTGGAATTCTTGGAGGAGACCCTCACACAACAGGATAGAAATCATAATGTGAACAGGCATCATTTGCTAATTCTGGAGCAAGATATTCTTTATTTAAAGAGAGATTATTAGGATGTGATCATGAGAAAGTTCTTGTTATCAAGGTCTCTGTGGAAGCTTCTAGTGTTTTAGACTACAGGTTGCATTATTTTATTCAATAGGCACAAGAAATGTTAGATCAGTGTCTTTCCCTTTCAGAGAGGTTCATCATATCTGAACAAGATAGGTGCCTAGTAAGTGACTCCAGGTAAATCAGGGTCAAAATCTTAGAAACTTCTAAAATTGAGCTTGAACACTAGCCTCATGATTATACTTTATCCACAATAAAATCAGAAGTCTTTATATCCTCTTGAACATACAACCAACTCTTAATAAAGAAAATGCTAGCCACCTTTATATGTAAGATAATTGGTAGAGGGATTGGACTGACTTTTTTCAAAAGGAGATGAAATTTACCTTGAAATGTACCTATGAAAAAAAAGATACTAAATCAATGTTAATAATGCTTTCTTCTTGGAAGAAAATCCATGACAAACCTAGACAGCATATTAAAAAGCCGAGACATCACTTTGCTGACAAATGTCCATATAGTCAAAGCTATGGTTTTTCCAGTAGTTGTGTATGGATGTGAGAGTTGGACCATAAAGAAGGCTGAGCACTGACAAATTGATGCTTTCAAACTGTGATGCTGTAGAAGATTCCTTGGAGTCCCTTGGACTGCAGGGAGAGCAAATCAGTCAATCCTAAAGGAAATCAGTCCTGAATATTCATTGGAAGGACTGATGCTGAAGCTCCAATACTTTGGCCCTGATGGGACGAGCTGACTCATTGGAAAAGACCCTGACACTCTGAAAGATTAACCGTAGGAGGAGAAGGGAGTGGCAGAGGATGAAATGGTTAGACAGCATCCCTAACTCAATTTACATGAGTTTGGGCAAACTCCAGAGATAGTAAAGGACAGGGAAGCCTGATGTGCTGCAGTCCATGGGGTTGCAGAGTCAGACACAGCTTAGTAACTGAACAGCAACAGCAATAATAATAATTAAGGTATTTGAGGAAACTGAAAAAGCTGTTATCTGTTTTACTAGAGAAAATGTACAAAGTCATTTTAATGTCTTTAGTGGATTCTTTGACCAGTTCCACAAAGATATGCATAGTCAAAGCTATGGTTTTTCCAGTAGTCATGTATGGGTGTGAGTTGGGCTATAAAGAAGGCTGAGTGCTGAAAAATTGATACTTTGCTGCTGGAGAAGACACTTTAGAATCCCCTGGGCTGAAAAGAGATGAAACCAGTAAACCTTAAAGGAAATCAATCTTCAATATTCATTGGGAGGACTGATGCTGAAGCTGAAGCTCCAATACTGTGGCCACCTGATGTTAAGAACTGATTCACTGGAAAAGACCCTGATGCTGGGAAAGATTAAAGGCAAAAGGAGAAGAGGACAGCAGAGGACAATGAGGTGCTTAGCATCACTGATGCAATGGACTTGAGTTTGAGCAAAGTTTGGGAGATAGTGAAGGACAGGGAACCCTACCATGCTGCAGTCCATGGGGTCACCACGAGTTGAACATGACTTAGCGACTGAACAACTACAACAACATCACGTAAGTCAGTATGTGATAAATCACCTAGTTGAAAACTTTACCAGTCCTATGTCTGTTGCTTTACTGAGTGTGACAACATGAATTTTACTGCCCTATAAAACATATCCTAAAAATACCAACAGATACTTAGTTTACCTTAAGTTAACATTGTGGAGTCTACTTATAACGATGTTCAGTAGGATATAGTGAATACACTTCAGAATAAATCAGGGTAGGAACACTGTTTTGTTTTGCCTTAACTGTTGAATATTTCCAATTTCTGGGGCTTCTGCTGTCAGAGGGCTTTGTAAAAAAAGAATGCTTATTTGATTTGTGGATGTTGAAGAATCCTTGCATCCCTGGGATAAAGCCTACATGGTCATGATGTATAATCTTTTTAATGTGTTGTTGGATTCTATTTGCTAGAATTTTGTTAAGGATTTTTGCATCTGTGTTCATCAGTGATATTGGCCTGTAGTTTTCTTTTTTTGTGGCGTCTTAGTCGGGTTTTGGTATTAGGATGATGGTGGCCTCATAGAATGAGTTTGGAAGTTTACCTTCCTCTGCAATTTTCTGGAAGAGTTTGAGTAGAATAGGTGTTAGCTGTTCTCTAAATTTTTGGTAGAATTCGGCTGTGAAGCCATCTGGTCCTGGGCTTTTGTTTGTTGGAAGATTTCTGATTACAGTTTCAATTTCTGTGCTTGTGATGGGTCTGGTAAGATTATTTATCTCTTCCTGGCTTAGTTTTGGAAAGTTGTACTTTTCTAAGAATTTGTCCATTTCTTCCAAGTTGTCCAGCTTATCTGCATATAGTTGCTCATAATAGTCTCTTACGATCCTTTGTATTTCTTTGTTGTCTGTTGTGATTTCTCCTTTTTCATTTATAATTTTATTGATTTGGTTTTTCTCCCTTTGTTTCTTAATGAGTCTGGCTAATGGTTTGTCAATTTTATTTATCCTCTCAAAGAACCAGCTTTTGATTTTGTTGATTTTTGCTATGGTCTCCTTTGTTTCCTTTGCATTTATTTCTGCCCTGATCTTTAAGATTTCTTTCCTTCTACTAACCATGGGGTTCTGCATTTCTTCCTTTTCTAGTTACTTTAGGTGTAAAGCTAGGTTATTTATTTGATGTTTTTCTTGTTTACTGAGGTAAGCCTGTATTGCTATGAACCTTCCCCTTAGCACTGCTTTTACAGTGTCCCATAGGTTTTGGGTTGTTGTGTTTTCACTTTCATTCATTTCTATGCATATTTTGATTTCTTTTTTGATCTCTTCTGTGATTTCAATCAAGGTAATACACCACATTAACAAATTGAAAGATAAAAACCACATGTTTATCTCAATAGATGCAGAGAAAGCCTTTGACAAAATTCAACATCCATTTATGAAAAAACCCTCCAAAAAGCAGGAATATAAGGAACATACCTCAACATAATAAAAGCTATATATGACAAACCCACAGGAAACATTATCCTCAATGGTGAAAAACTGAAAGCATTTCCCCTAAAGTCAAGAACGAGACAAGAGTGCCCACTCTCACCACTACTATCCAACATAGTTTTGGAAGTCTTGGCCACAGCAATCAGAGCAGAAAAAGAAATAAAAGGAATCCAGATTGGAAAAGAACAAGTAAAACCCTCACTGTTTGCAGATGACATGATCCTCTACATAGAAAACTCTAAAGACTCCACCAGAAAATTACTAGAGCTAATCAGTGAATATAGAAAAGTTGCAGGATATAAAATCAACACACAGAATTCCCTTGCATTCCTATACACTAACAAAGAGAAAACAGAAAGATAAATTAAGGAAACAATTCCATTCCCCATCAAAACAAAAAGAATAAAATACTTAGGGGTATATCTACCTAAAGAAACAAAAGACCTATATATAGAAAACTATAAAACACTGATGAAAGAAATCAAAGAGGACACAAATAGATGGAGAAACATAGCATGTTCATGGATCGGAAGACTCAATATAGTGAAAATGAATATACTACCCAGAGCAATCTGTAGATTCAATGCAATTCCTGTCAAGCTACCAGAGGTCTTTTTCAGAGAACTAGAACAAATATTTTCACAATTTGTATGGAAATACAAAAAACCTTGATTAGCCAAAGCAATCTTGAGAAAGACGAATGGAAATGGAGGAATCAACCTGCCTGACTTCAGTCTATACTACAAAGCCACATTTATCAAGACAGTATGGTACTGGCACAAAGACAGAAATATAGATCAATGGAACAAAATAGAAAGCCCAGAGATAAATCCATGCATCTATGGACAGCTTATCTTTGACAAAGGAGGCAAGAATATACAGTGGAGAAAAGACAATCTCTTTGACAAGTGGTGCTGGGAAAACTGGACAGCTACTTGTAAAAGAATGAAACTAGAACACCTTCTAACACCATACACAAAAATAAACTCAAAACGGATCAAAGATCTAAATATAAGACCAGAAACCATAAAACTCCTAGAGAAAAACATAGGCAAAACACTCTCTGATATAAACCAAAGCAGGATCCTCTATGACCCACCTCCCAGAATATTGGAAATAAAAGCAAAAATAAACAAATGGGACCTAATTAAAATTAAAAGGTTCTGCACAACAAAGGAAATTAAAAACAAGGTGAAAAGGCAGCCTTCAGAATGGGAGAAAATAATAGCAAACAAAGCAATGGACAAATAATTAATCTCAAAAATATGCAAGCAATGCCTGCAGCTCAGTTCCAGAAAAATAAATGGCCCAATCAAAAAGTGGGCCAAAGAAATAAACAGACATTTCTCAAAAGAAGATATAAAAATGGCTAACAAAACATGAAAAGATGCTCAACATCACTCATTATCAGAGAAATGCAAATCAAAACCACAATGAAGTTCCACTTTACACCAGTCAGAATGACTGCCATCCAAAAGTCTACAAGCATTGGCTATTATTTTCTCCCATTCTGAAGGCTGCCTTTTCACCTTGTTTTTAATTTCCTTTGTTGTGCAGAACCTTTTAATTTTAATTAGGTCCCATTTGTTTATTCGTGCTTTTATTTCTGATATTCTGGGAGGTGGGTCATAGAGGATCCTGCTTTGGTTTATGTCGGAGAGTGTTTTGCCTATGTTATCCTCTAGGAGTTTTATAGTTTCTGGTCTTATGATTAGATCTTTGATCCATTTTGAGTTTATTTTTATGTATGGTGTTAGAAGGTGTTCTAGTTTCATTCTTTTACAAGTAGCTGTCCAGTTTTCCCAGAACCACTTGTTAAAGAGGTTGTCTTTTTTCCATTGTATATTCTTGCCTCCTTTGTCAAAGATAAGGTGTCCATAGATGCGTGGATTTATCTCTGGGCTTTCTATTCTGTTCCATTGATCTATGTTTCTGTCTTTGTGCCAGTACCATACTGTCTTGATGACTGTGGATTTGTAGTATAGCCTATGAAGCAATGGACAAACAATTAATCTCAAAAATATACAAGGAACTCCTGCAGCTCCATTCGAGAAAAATAAACGACCCAATCTAAAAGTGGGACAAAGAACATAACAGACATTTCTCCAAAGAAGACATAAAAATGGCTAACAAACACATGAAAAGATGCTCAACATCACTGATTATCAGAGAAACGCAAATCAAAACCACAATGAGGTACCACTTTACACCAGTCAGAATGGCTGCCATCCAAAAATCTACAAGCAATAAATGCTGGAGAGGATGTGGAGAAAAGGGAACTCTCTTACACTGTTGGTGGGAATGCAAACTAGTACAGCCACTATGGAAAACAGTGTGGAGATTCCTTAAAAAATTGGAAATAGAACTGCCATATGACCCAGCAATCCCACTGCTGGGCATACACACCGAGGAAACCGGAATTGAAAAAGACATGTGTACCCTGATGTTCATCGCCGCATTGTTTACAATAGCCAGGACATAGAAACAACCTGATGCCCATCAACTGACGAATGGATAAGAAAGCTGTGGTACATATACACAATGGAATATTACTCAGCATTAAAAAAAAAATCATTTGAATCAGTTCTACTCAAGTGGACGGAACTGGAGCCTATTATCCAGAGTGAAGCAAGCCAGAAGGAAAAACAACAATACAGTATACTAACGCATATATATGGAATTTAGAAAGATGGTAATGAGAACCCTGCATGCGAGACAGCAAAAGAAACGCAGATGTATAGAACAGACTCGTGGACTCTGTGGATGAGGGCAAGGGTGGGATGATATGGGAGAATGGCATTGAAACATGTTAATTATCATATGTGAAATCAGTCGCCAGCCCAGGGTTGATGCTCGGGACTGGTGCACCGAGAGGACCCAGAGGGAGGGAATCGGGAGGGAGGAGGGAGGGGGGTTCTGGAGGGGGAGCATATGTATACCCATGGTGGATTCATGTCAATGTATGGAAAGCCAACACAATAAAGTAAAGAAAATTAAAAAAAAAAAAAAATGTCTACAAGCAATAAATGCTGGAGAGGATGTGGAGAAAAGGGAACCCTCTTACACTGTTGGTGAGAATGCAAACTAGTACAGCCACTATGGAAAACAGTGTGGAGATTCCTTAAAAAACTGGAAAGAGAACTGCCATATGACCCAGTAACCCCTCTGCTGGGCATACACACCGAGGAAACCAGAGTTGAAGGAGACACATGTACCCCAATGTTCATCACCGCATTGTTTACAATAGCCAGGACATGGAAGCAACCTGATGCCAATCGACTGATGAATGGATAAGAAAGCTGTGGTACATATACACAATGGAATATTACTCAGTCATTAAAAAGAATACATTTGAATAAGTTCTACTGAAGTGGAGGAAACTGGAGCCTATTATCCAGAGTGAAGTAAGCCAGAAGTATATACAATGCAGTATACTAATGCATATATATGGAATTTAGGAAGATGATAACAATAACCCTGTATGCAAGACAACAAAAGAGACACAGATGTATAGAACAGTCTTTTGGACGCTATGGGAGAGGGCAAGAGTGGGATGATATGGGATAACGGCATTGAAACATGTAAATTATCATATGTGAAATCAATCACCAGCCCAGGTGATGCTTGATACAGGGTTCTCAGGGCTGGTGCACCGGGATGACCCAGAGAGATGGAATCAGGAGGGAGGTGGGAAGGGGGTTCTGGAAGGGAACACATGTATACCCATGGTGGATTCATGTCAATATTTGGGAAAACCAACACGATAATGTAAAGAAAATAAATAAATAAATAAATAAATATTTTTTTAAAAGATGAAAAAAAAAGAATGCTTATTGTTTTTTTTTGTTTGTTTGCTCTTTTCCCACAAGAGTATAAACTCTTGTGAACTGTGGATTTCATTAACTTATCAGTGAAATTTACAGCCAGCCAGCCTCTTCCTGATGAAGAATGGAAAGATTTAGAATTCTCAGGAAGTGGGGAGAGCAGGTCACTTTGTCAGAAAGCAGGACAAAGACGACAATCGGTCTTTGCAAAACTGAGGGGAAATGCCACTGGAAGTCAAATCTTCTGGAACCCAGATTTAGGTTTTGGGGGCGTATTGATGTGTTATGTTCAAGACTACCTAAAAATGGCCACTTCAGCATCTTATAGCCAAAGACAGGGGAGAGCCAAGAACCACATTTTAACACTTCCCCAAGGACTCTCCAAGAGGCAATAGCATGAGACAAATCCTGTCTCTCTGGTGGAGACAGTTATCTCCTCAAGTTTCCAGAAACTGGAGGAAGAGAATATGTCTCCACAGAAGGAACTGACAGAATTGAAAAGCTCAAGTATTTATGCTTCATATGTCCCTGGGAATGATGACTTCTCATGGGGAGTTTAATAACCAGATGCCACTTTGTTAATTAGAACACATTTGATAGAAGAAAAGCACAGAAACAGCCTCACATCAGCCTTTTCCCATCACTTTGAGGGCAGGCTTCCCCCTGCCAGCTCAACTAGCACATTCATCGTAGTGGGCAGCTGAGGTTCACAATAGGATCGAGATGCTGGGAACCCTGGGGCTGCAATACAACTCGCAGTAGAAAGAGGGGAGCATGCCATCCTTGAAGGAATGAGAAGAATCTTGAGAAACATGTTCTCTAAGTGCTTCAGAAAGAGAAAAGCATATGTAAGGATTAGAATTTGATAGCCATCCAAGGTCCTAAAGAGGAGAAAAACTTAAAAATGTGGTGGTGGTGGTGGTTTAGTCGCTCAGTCATATCTGACTCTTGTGACCCCGTGGACTGTAACCTGCCAGGCTCTTCTGTCCATGGGATTTCCCAGGCAAGGATGCTGGAGTAAGTTGCCATTTCCTTCTTCAAGGGATCTTTCTGATTCAGGGATTGAACTCAGGTTTCCTGCATTGCAGGCAGATTCTTTACTGCCTGAGCCACCAGGGTTATGCTTGCAACACAACTATGATTCAGAAAGATAAATGCACCTCTGTGTTCACAGTAGCACTATTCACAATAGTAAAGGCATCGGAGCCACCTAAGCACCCATGGAAAGATAAATGGATAAAGAAGATGTAGTGTATATACACAATGCAATATTACTCAGCTGTCAAAAAGAATGAGATTATGCCATTTGCAGCAATATGGATAGATCTCAAGATTGTCATATTAAGTGCAGTAAGTCAGACAGAGAAAGAGAAATAGTACATGATATCACTTTATATGAAATCTAAAATAGGACACAAACTTATTTTGTGAAACAGACACTGACTCACAAGGAGAGAGACTTGTGTGGTTGTCAAGATGGAGGGGTGGGAGAGAGAGAAAGTGGGTGTTTGGAATGAACAGATGCAAACTAGCATATATAGAATAGATAAAAGCAGGATCCTACTGTATAGCACAAGGAACTATATTCAATATCTTGTAATAAATCATAATGGGAAAGATTATGAAAAATAATATATATGGTATAACTGAATCTCTGCTGTACAGCATAAACTAGCACAAAATTGTAAGTCAACTATACTTCAATAATTTTGTTTAAGTTTGGTTTGCAATCATAGCCTTAAGTTCAAAGCACTCATGCCAGAGAAAAAGTACATGATTGATGGTAATCACTTTAAGGATTACTTTAATGTTTATGTCTTTATGAACAAATGTATATAGTCATTGGGGATTCTGCAAAGAGAAACCTTATAAATATTTTACTGGGAAAAATTTTTCCTAAGAGAGCAGCTTTTTACTCTCCAATTATTGAAAATGGGAGAAACTTCATACGTGTAATAGATGAATATATCTTTTGTTTTATTCTTGTTAACCATAATATAGATACTTAATTAAAGAAAAATATCTATTGATGGGAAAACCTAGATGTGAAGAAAGAAAAGCTACATGCCTGAAGATAAATACTCTTAACATTCTGACATAAAATTCCAAAAATATAAAACATGTGGTTACATGTTTATTTTTATTGTGTTATATTGTGTATGTGACTCAAAAATGTCCATTCCTTGCAATCTAAGTAGCTTTAGTAGATTTCATACAGTATGTTAAGTGAATTTATTATAGTATATTCAACATTTTTTATAATTTTTATTTTGGTATAAAATCAGGGGGAAAAGGGGATCTTTGATGAGCATTTCTGTGAGCAACCATTTGCTCCCTGTATAACTTATATCTGACTGACTGGTGGTTTACATATTCACTCTCATGAAAAGTATGTAAGCTAATGGATAGTCCCATAATCAGCTTTCGGGTAGTAACTAGTAACAAATGTGTGTTTCCTGTATTTCTGTATCTGTTAATTTTTAAGTTCCCTTGGTTCATGTAAGATCCAGTAGGAGTGGGTGAAAAACAGTATAGTCTAAACTTTGGAGACTCAGCCCATGTGTTTCATCTCTACCTTCTCCACAGAAGAGTTAGGACTTTCTCACTCACATATTTATTTTATACATGTTTAAAAATCACACTTTTTTAAAAGACATACATACAAACTACAAGAGATGCCTATTAGATCAGATTTTAGCTAATATAGAATTATTTAATACACTAAGAAGAGATTGAAAATCATGTTGATATAATTCACTTAGCAAATAGAAATGACTGCTGTTCAATAAGCCACATTTCATCAGGTGTTTTACCCCAGTTTACTCATTAAATTATTAAAATGACGCTAGGCAATGCCCACATATTCATGGGGAGAAAGCTGTGCCTCCAAGACCTTAAACAAGGTACACCGGGTATCAGAGCCACTAATTGGCAAAATTGGAATTGAAATAATGCTCTGCTTTACCTCACAGCCGACAGATTAGTCTGCTGAATCTGCCTGGTTTGTAGACTTGCTGACAGGATGTTTTAAATTTTTAAGATTGCTAAAGGAAATCATTTCAGTTGAGTTAATTTCCTCAAGTTGTCTCTTAAAAGGAGAAAGGCGATTGTAAATTTTTCCTTGTGCTTTCCTAAAGTCAGGTATTTTTAAAACAGAAAATACTCTTCCTCAGTGGTTTACATGGCAATACTCTACTGCCACTGGTAAATACAATTGTCATGAATATTAGTGACTCACATGTGTGTGTTCTAATAAGGGCTAGACTTCATGTTCGGCCATTGCCTACACCGACATGAGATGATTACAGCACTGTATTTTCTCTCTCTTCTTCCTCCCTAACCAGTGGCCGTGAAATCCAACACCAAAGAGTTTCCTTTAATGTTCCCAGGCATTAAAACTTGTTTATTTAACTATTTACGCTATTTTCTCCAGTGTCCTAATACTTTTACTATAGCAATGGAGTCACTTTACCCTGACACTGAGATATGTAATTTATCACAGTCTTAAATTTTGTCACCACCAAAGGCGCTTGTGGTGTGCTTCTGCCTCTAACAGTGGTACCCCAGGGCCGCAAACACCATAAACCCCTGCATTTTGCAGAGTTGCCTAGAGGGGCGCTGTCTTCACCTCTTCCATGCTTCACTGCCTTTTCTATCTCACTGTCATCAGCAACCTCTGGTCTTCCCTTACTGCTTCTTTCCCAGAGTCCACTTTGATGTTTAGTGCAGCCTCAGGTCCCTAGTAGCTTAGATGGCAAAGAATCTGTGTGCAGTGCAGTTTGATCCCTGGGTCAGGAAGATCCCTTGGAGAAGGGAATGGCTACCCACTCCAGGATTCTTGCCTGGAGAACCCATGGACAGAGGAGCCTGATGCCCTCTAGTCCAAGGGTCACAAAAGAGTTGGACAAGACTGAGCAACTCACACTTTTCTTTTTTTCAGGGAGCAATATTCCAAGCCTTCCTTATCCCAGCAACCTATCCTATCAACAGTGGTTTTCGTTCATCTGTTTGGTTTTCCAGGGTGAGCACTTTATCATCCATGAAGGAACGGTGACAGAACCTTTGCGTATAAAAATCAATCCAAATATTTCATTCAGTCAAATTGCTCCCTCTCTCTCAATGCAGGAACAGTCTCCCCATGAGAGCACAGAGGACTTAATGTTCTGCCGTGGTGTTCTCAACGTCATCACTATTAATACTGATTAAAATTGTAAAATGATTTTTAAGTGTTGGAACACAGAAAAAAAAAGCAACCCTTGTAATGTTACAAGAGTACTGTCTTCATTATAACTCTCCATATACCAACTCACTCACCAGGATAACTTGGCTTTTACATTGTTAATATTTTAGGTTATATTCAATTTTGTATCTTGATTTTGTTTCTTTTAGCTTTGCTTTTAAAAGCTTCAGCATTGTTGAAATAATTTATGTGCAGTAAATTGTATCATTTAAAAGGATGACCTTGAGGTACATGCATACTCAGGGTATTATTATCATAGACCAGATAGAAAATGTTTCCCTGAAAAGAACTCAGGTGGTCCAGCCGTCTATCCACCTAGCCCCAGGTCACCAGCAACCTGCCTGATGTCACCATCAATTAATTTAAGTTTTCTAATTTACATAAGCAGAATCATATGGCGTGGGCTTCCCAGGTGGCTCAGTGGTGAAAAACCTGCCTGCCAATGCAGGAAAATAGGAGAAACAAATTCAGCCCCTGGGATAGGAAGATCCCCTGGAGGAGGTAATGGCAGCCCACTCCAGTATTCTTGCCTGGAAAATCCCATGGACAGAGGAGCCTGGTGGGCTATAGTCCATGGGGTCACAGAGAGTTAGACATGACTTAGTGACTGAGCACAGCAAAGCACAAATCATATGGTGTACAGTTTCAATCGGCTTCTCTTAATAAGCAGACCAGTTGCATGTATCAGGGGGTCATTCTTTTTATTACTAGGTTGTGTTCTATTTGGAGAAGGCGATGGCACCCCACTCCGGTACTCTCGCCTGGAGAATCCTATGGACCAAGGAGCTTGGTAGGCTCCATGAGGTCTTGAAGAGTCAGACACAACTGAGCGACTTCACTTTCACTGTTCCCTTTCATGCATTGGAGAAGGAAATGGCAACCCACTCCAGTGGTCTTGCCTGGAGAACCCCAGGGACGGGGGAGCCTGGTGGGCTGCCGTCTGTGGGGTCGCACAGAGTCGGACACGACTGAAGCGCCCTAGCAGCTGTAGCAGCAGCAGCAGTGTTCTATTATATAATGTTCTGCTATGTTTTTATATGCAGTTGCTGGTTGATACACATTTGTTTACAGTTTAGAGTTATTATAAATAAACATGTGTGCACAGTATTTTTGGGGTATATGCTTTTATTTCTCTTGGGAAAATACAAAAATGTGAATTGCTGAGGTAAATGCTAAGACCATATTTAACTTCTTTAGCAAATGTCAAAGTATTTTCCGTAGTTGCTGTAGTTTTTTAAATTCTCATCAGTGTGTATGAGAGTTCCAGTTGCTTCATGTCCTTGTTAATGCTTGGTGTTGTTGGTGTTTTTAATTTGATACATTTTAATGGATGTAGAGTGGCATTTATTTGAGGTTTCAATTTGTATTTTCCTGATAACAAACGTAGTAAATACACTTGATATGCTTATCAGCCATTCTTGTATCTTCTTTTGAAGAGCATCTGTTCAAATGTTTGCCTGTTTATTTTACTGTCTTCATATAGCTGAGTTATAAGAGTTCCATATAAAGATCCTTTATCACATATGTGTATTTTGAAAAGGGATACCATACTGTGGTTTGACTTTTTCTTTATGGTGCCTTCATAGAACAAATTTATTGATGTAGTTCAGCTTATCAGGTTCATTGATATTTAATTCATTTTTTACTCATTTTACAAAATCCTTGCTAAAGAGAGTTCTGAAGTTTTTCCTTGCATTTCCTTCTAGAAAATTTGTAGTTTTATTATATTTCAGTCCAGGATCCATTTTGCATGAACTTGCTCTCCCACCATTTTCCTGATGAAAATGCTTTTCTTCCCCATTGACTTTTCTTGGCACCTCAGCAGTGAATCGTCCGGGTCTGTGGATCTATCTACCCTATAAGTGACCTGCTTGATTCGTCTGCATGTCTGCACTGTAGATAGTGTACCACTTTCTGGTTTATTGAATCTTTTGTGAAGATTTTGTGGTCTTAAAATGAGCCCGTTTAAATACCTCAAATTGTTCTTTTTAAAAATTGCTTTCACTATTCTAGGTCATTTGGATACATATAAACATTAGAATAAGTCTGACAGTTTCCGCAAAAGTCTGTTTGAATTTTTATTGTGATTGCCTTGAACCTGTATATCAATCAATTTATAGATCAATGACAAATAACAAATACTTAGGCTTCCCAACCATGTCTACATCTCTATAAATACTCTGTATTGATGTCAATGCAGAGGTCTTGTACTTCATTTGTTAAGTTTATTCCAAAATGTATAATGTTTCATGATTTCAGTTTAAAGAGAATTATTCATTATTTTTCAGTTGTTTGCTGCTAGAACACACATTTTTGTATTAACCTTATAACCTTACAAAATTCACTTGCTAGTTCTAGTAGATATCTGTAGATTGCTTATGATATCCTGAAACAGGCTTGACATCTGCAAATAAAGACATTTATTTGAGATAAATCTACCCTTAATACGAAAAAGTTACAGTATTTTTGAGCACATAATACATTTAGGATTCATCCAAGATTACAAGCCAGAGGCTCATAAACACCAGGGCATACTTTTTCAGGTTAATAATGGCCTCTGGTTATGCTACCCAGTAAGAGGCTAGGTGGTGTACTCAGTCACTCAGCCATGTCCGACCCTTTGGGACGCTATGGACTGCAGCCACCAGGCTTCTCTGTCCATGGAATTTTCCAGGCAATAATACTAGAGTAGGTTGCCATTCCCTTATCCAGGGGATCTAATTGACCCAGGGATCGAGCCTGTGTCTCTTGCGTTGGCAGGCGGACTCTTTCACTACTGCCCCACCAACACCCTCTTTTAAAAGTGAGTGCCAGATTCACTGGCTGAAAATATCCTTTGATCTGTGCATTCCCACATTGTTTCTCCTCATTATTACCCTTTACTTGGGGTGAAGGCATTTTGCTTTGCTTGTTGTCTGCTAGAATGTTACCATCATGCCAGTTCCAATAAAGCAGCGTATCTACACCCAGGGCAGGATACATACCGCCCTCACCTCATTACTAGGAGCTTCAGAAGGCAATAGGAGTTGAGGAATGATGCACCGTGTTCTGATAACTCCCGAGAATGTACACAAAGTACAAGTGCAGAGCCTAGCATGATTGCACTCATGGAACAAGAATAGACCAAAGAACCAATCATAATTGGAGGATGGGGATAAGGGATGACTTATCCCCTTTATTGCCTTTTCTGTCCTGTGCTCCTCAAACTGACACGACGTAACATTCATACATGGTCAGTTGTGCCCAACTCTTTGCAAGCCCATGGACTGAAGCCTGCCATGCTCCTCTGCCCATGAGATTCTCCAGACAAGAATACTGGAGTGGGTTGTTATTCCCTACTCCAAGGGATCTTCCTGTCCCAGGGATCAAACCTGCATACTGTACCCCTCCTTCATTGACAGACAGATAAAGACTGTGCCACCAGGGAAGCCCTGTTCCCAAATTCACAGCCATAAAATATGCACTGTTTTTCAACAGTGAAATTAAAACTTTGTTTCTAAGAAGAAACATGAGAAAATTTGCAATCATTGGTTTTCAAACATATCATAATTATTTTATAAAACTGAAAGGTGCAGGACTTTGAGACTTTTCTTTGAACTGAACTTTTATAAAGAGAAAATGTCTACTTCTCAGTAATGTGAGTTGGAGGCATAGTATCTGCCTTTTATTATGCAGTTAGGATCATCTTTTTAATCTTGACAGTCTTATGTACTGGAACTTTAGATTATCTCTGCCATAGGTTTTCTAGCAGTAAGTAAATTACATTGCATTATTTGGAGCTGTGTTTGCATGAAAAGTTATTGATCGAGGGTTTCTTTTTGAAATATTAAACTGAAATATACAAACTAGTAAAAAGTTATGCATCAATTATATCTCAACCTTAAAAATAAAGAGACAACAAAATTAAAAAAAAAAAAAACCTATGTGTATTAGTTGCTTAGTCGTGTCTGACTCTTCGCAAACGCATGGACTGCAGCCCACCAGGTTCCTCTGTCCATGGGGATTCTCCAGGCAAGAATACTGGAGTGGGTTACCATTTCCTTCTCCAGGGGATCTTCCCAACCCAGGATGGTCTCCAGGTCTCCCGCATTGCCGGCAGATTCTTTACTATCTAAGCCACCAGGGAGTAGGATAGAATGTAATTAGGAATTAATGCTATCTTTAAAAAAAAGTAGATATGTGATATAAGCCACATTTATGTGATTATTTGAGTTTAAACATAGTAATACAAAATGTTATCAAAATTTATTCCCTGAGTTTCTAAATAGCATATATATTATTTAGTTAAGGATATTAAATAATTTCATGGATTTCCAAAATTTAATACATTGCAAAACTTAATCACAAAAGAATTTCTATTACATTCTATCCTTGTATAAAAATATTCTAATATTTCTCAGTTTTAGAATTACAGTAATGATGATTGATTAATTCAGGTACTAGAGTAAGATATGAAATGCTTTTTTTGAAGTCACAAATATATACATAGGTTGTTCATTGAGGTGTTGTAGTTCTCTCGTGTATAGATTAATGGCTTCTTTTCTTTTTTAATTTGTTTCATTTGATTATAAATGCTTTGAGCTCTGATTTGTTGGGTCTCTATTTATTTGGGTAACATTTTTAAGGAGACACATTGACTGCCAGGTCTGATTTTTTTCCACACTGCCCCATCTCACTGCAACTGTGTAGAGACATTTAGTGAGGGGATAAATCTGGCTTCTGGACAGGGTATTAAAAAAAAACCTCAGAGGTTTTAACTAACTGTGTTCATGAGTCAACTTCTTGAACTAAATGCCACCCATCTTAGATGATATTAATTGTCACTGGGTCTAAATGTTAAAATCAATGCATAGAGAACCATAAAGAAGCTGAAGATTGCACACACGGAGGTGATGATGGATGTCCAGATGGGAAAATGAACCATAAATGTTGATTTTTGGAAATAGATGTCTTACAAGGGACCTAGCAGCTGCCTTTAAATCATGAGTGTTAAATGTGGAATTAGTCCAAAGGGCAGGGCTGAGATTGGTCTACAGAACTTCTGTAAGTCATGGACTCACCACAGGGACCACACTCTTTCCTTGGCTTGTGTAGAACTGGAGCCCAGGTATCTTGGGAGACAGTGTCCAATAGGGTCTCAGTTAATTCTCAGCTGGGGTAGGTAACCAAATTTAACCACTTCTGCCTAGGTGCCCATCATTTCTATAAAAGGGGAAGAACTTGGAACCAATCTGCCAACCTGGAGCTCACTAAGATGAAAACCATGTTACAATATCCAAGAGTCAGGTAAATTTCAGATGGCAGTACCATAAATGGGGATGTCTTGTTAATCATAACTTTCCACCCAAACTGGGTTTGTGCTAATGAGGTGACTTTCCAAATGGGAAACAACCTTGAACAGAGAGTTGGAACTTCCAGCCCAACCCCTGATTTCCCAGAAGGGGAGAGTGTCTAGAGGTTCATTCAACTGCCAATTGTGATGAGTTAATCAGTCATGTCTGTGTGATGAAGCCTCCATAAAAAGTAATAAAAGGAGGGAGTTCTGAGAACTTCTAGTTTGGGGAACAAGATCCCCATGCCAGTTTCTCCTGCCTGCAGTTCCCTCTTGCACTCAGCTGTCAGGTTCTGTGGTGCTTCTGCTGACAACCCTGCCAGTATCTCTAACTTCTCTACTCACTATCCTTGCCTCCCAGGGACATTGCAGTAGAATTTAACTTTCCACCTCTTCTCCATCTAACCCTTAGAGTCCTCAGCCTCCACCAAGTGTTGAAGAGTTACTGTGCTTTCTCAGCCAACTCTCCCTTGATTCTCTATGGTGGCCATTGAAAACGCTCTGCTCCCTGAAGACTCTGAACCCCATACCTTCCCACCAACCTCAAGAGCTGCTGTAACTCAGAGAATAATAAAAATGTGCTTATTTAAAATTCTTTCAACTTCCTATCAGAGACATTCTGGATTCCACATTTGATTTTTACTTTTTCATTCTGAGAATAATACTTTCCTGTTTGAAACTATAGCACAGAGTTTAGAGCATAAACCATTAATTCCACTTGGTATCATTCTTGTGTGCATTGGGTTGATTAGTCAACAACTTTGAAGCAGATTGCAAGATTCCATAACTGAAAGCTGTCCCTTCTTCTTTGTGGAGGTTCAGTGAGGTGTCTGACCCTGAAAGGATGTTCCTCTAGAGGTGACATGAGAATTTAGTTGACTGTTTTTCACATCACTGATTTTCTCATTCGATCATGTGTCTTTTCATTGAAGAAAAAAAACCCTGAGAGACATTTTAGACTCAGTACCAGTGAATGCAAAAGATGTTGAGTCACTAAAATAAGTGAAAGATTCTTGTTTCATCCAAGGCTTGTCATGTAGATAATATCAGATAATGAGTTTCTTGAAAATGAATGAGTTCATACTGTCAAATCTGTGCCTATAAATAGAGCCATGATGCCATAGAATTCCTCTTATATTTTCCTTTTAATCTTTATCAGTCTGTCTCAAGTCTGAAAATTAGATCCCTATGCCTAGAATTAGCTTTATTGATTATCTTGAGGAGTAACGATACATGAGCTACTAAGAGAGATATGGAGGGGTTAGATGGGTCTCTTGACTTCCCACTCACCTGTTTTATTAAATCATTTGTTTTCTTTCTATATTGGTTTTCTATATATGGGCTATATGGATATTTTTAAGTGCTTTATCTAAGCAACTTCATTTTGTGCTTTGTAGAGTTGAAGTATAAAGAGGCAACTTAACCCAGGCCATGCAATGGATTTACTATGTCTCTGTTCAAAAAAGAGGATTCAAGGCTGATCACAGAAATACCTGTGAGACATAATGGAGTGTCAGATAGAAAAGGTGATGGGGTAAGAAAACCAACATGTGTTTAATAGTTATTTTAGAAGCTAGGAATTCTCTGTTCACAGGCTCTCTTTTCCAGAGTATGACCCCACAGCTCCCACCATGTAGATGTGATTGAGACCACAAAGGAATGGACCAGAGGCAGTCAGTCCACGGTTTCTCTCCTGAAAATTGAGACTTATTCTACTTAGTTTCAGGAGTGGGATTATAAGATTATCCGACTATGGATATAACTTTGGGGGGGGTACTTTTGTGTTATCTTTTATTTCTTTTGTATATTGGATTTTAGGTAAGATTTTCTTTTTAAAAAAGAGCTACATGATTGTTAAACAAAAAACTATCAAAATATAATTACTTAGGTCATTATAAAACTGATGTCAAAGAAGTACATGTGTGCGTGCTCAGTCATATCTGACTCTTTGCAACCCCATGGACTGTAGCCCAGCAGACTCCTCTATCCATGAGAGTTTCCAGGCAAGAATACTGGAGATGGTTGCCATCCCCTTCTCCAGGGGATCTTCCTGACCCAGGGATCGAACCCAGCTCTCCTGCATTGGCAGGTGTGTTCTTTACCAATGAGCCACCTGGGAAGCCATTAAAGAGGAGACCTAAACTAATTCACATATTTTATTTACTATCTTCTATCTTACTTAAAAAAAAACAAGCAAGAGAATCTAGAAAGTGTAATAAAATGCATACACAGAAATGAAAAACATTTTGGTCCCAGAGATAATTGGCAGGAATGATTGACTTGGTTCCAAATGGCTCCCAAAGACCAACTATAACCAGACATTTCGGCCCTTAATTTTCTTCAAGTACTTAGATTCCCTATAATAAATTTTTCTGAAGCTGGATTGAAAACTCTAATTGGTTGTCTGGCAAACATTACTAACTAAAGCCATATGCAGTCTTTATATTATGAAGCTTACATTGTTGTTAGAGGGTGGATACAAGGGGGTCTTATTGAATCAAAGAGAAAGAGGAAATAGAATAAATTACACTGCTCTTATGAAAAAAAAAGGAATGTTCAAAATAAGCACAACTATTCTCTATAATTATAATAGAGAAATGTATCCCCCGGGTGTTCACAGAATAAACCATGTATAATATGGCAAACATTATCTTCAGGAACATCCTTATAATAATAAATGCAACAATGAGTTTCACAGGGTTATATATATTAAATTTCTTAATATAAACCAACCACATAATATCAAAAGGAAAGTTAATAAAGTCAGTTCAGCATGGGTGGTCCTGGCATACATCCTTGATACAACTAGTAATGATTCTTTGAGAAACCAGGTCCACCAATTCTTAGTTTATTGCTCTGTTTTTCTCCCTACATCTTATATGAGGGAAAGCCATATATGTGTTGGAGAGAAACAGGGACAGCAAGAGACAATCTGACTTCCATGTGATGTTTTCCTGCCAGTGGTATGTTCTAGATTGGTGAAGAAACACACTCACAGATGCGTACTCTGACTGTACCTGGTATAGGAAGAAGAGTCAGTCCCTTTGGCAAGCTCTAAAATACATTGATAATCATAAGGTTGTTCTATCTTTAATTTTTTGAAGCACCTCCACACTCTTTTCCATCATGGCTGTACCAGTTTACATGCCCTCCAAGTGTACATGTGTTCTAAGTTCTCCACATCCTCCTCATCATTTCTTATCTTGTGTGTGTGTGTGTGTTTTAACAATAGCCATCCTGACAGGCATGAGGTGATATCTTATTGTGATACTGATTTACATCCCCCTGATGATTAGTGACATTGAGTATATTTTTTCATATATCTGTTGGCCATTTGTGTGTCTTTGGAGAAATGTCTATTCAGAATTTTGTCCAAATTATAATCAGGTTTTTGATTTTTTCACTCTTGTAAAGAAAAGGTGTTCCTTCTGTATTTTGGAAATTAATGCTTTATCAGTTGTATGTTTTGTACATATTTTCTCCTGCTCTTTGGGATGAATTTTGACTCTTTTGACCATTTCCCTTGCTGGGCAGATGCTGTTCAGGTTGGTACAGTAAACTTGTCTATTTTTGCCTTGTGGCTTGTGCTTATGGTATCATATCCAATAAATAATAGCCTAGATCAATGCCATGAAACTTTTCCCTTATATTTTTTCTAGGAGATTTAGTTTTAGGTCTTACATTTAAGCCCTTTGAGTTGATGTTTGTTAACAATGTAAGACAAGGATCCGCTTTTATTATTCTGAATATGAATATACAATTCCCCAGTAAGCCCAATCCTGAGAATGTATCTAAAATAATTTAAATCAGAATTTGGAAGAGGATACCTGGGCTCCCATGTTCATTGCAACTTATTTACAATACACAACATATGAAAACAATCTAAATGTCCATCAACTTAAGAATGGGTAAGAAAAATGTCTTATAAATATGATTATTATTCATCTTTTAAAAAGCAGGAAATCCTGTCATATGCAACAACATAAAAGAACCTAGGGGACATTATTCTAAGTGAAATAAGCCAGACACAGGACAAATACTGCATGATTACACTTACATGAAAAATATTCAAACTCATAGATACAGAGACTCTACTGGTGGTTGACAGGGGTTGGGAAGAGGAAGGAGGGAGAGTTACGATTCAGTGTTTATAAAGTTTCAGTTCTGAGAGATAAATAACTTGTAGAGCTCTGCTGTCCAACTCTGTGCTTATAGTTAGTTCACAGCCCTATGTTGTGCTCTGGAAAGTTCACTGAGGCCAGATGTCCTTGTGTAATTCCTACATTAAATAAGTGTACTGGTAGTGGAGATAGCTGTATTAATTAGGAATATGGAAATTTTCAGAACTCTGAAAACCTTTATCTATGTGTTTTCCTGTGTCCTTGATTACTTCCTACAAGTACTGATCAACAGTGAGGCCTCTGAGCTACGGGTTCCAATCTGAGAAAACGTCAGGAAATGGAAAATCAGACTTTGGCTTATTAGTCTCACTTAACATTGAAGGAGTGCTGCCACAGTGCACATTTCCTACGTGAAAGCAGGTAATAAATGAACCATTTTCCTGATAATGCTACAGTATCTGGGATTATAGGAAGCATTTATCTCTTCTTACCAGCTTTCTCTTCTCTCCACTAACTTTTCCTCCCATAATTCTCTCTATGACTAGTACAGCTCTGGCTGCATAGGATTAAATGACATTTCTAGGGTTGACTATAGTGTCTTTCATAAGCTGCTATTAATAAATCATAAAGAGAGATATCATCTCAATTGATTCCTTAATTTTAAAGGTAAGGAAGTATGGACTCAGCAAAGTAAAATCACTGACCTCAAGCCATGTAACAAATAAGTGACAGAGGAAGAATGGAACCCAAGGGTCCCCATCTTTAAACACTTTCTGGAATGTTCCTATGTGTTAATGGAACCAGTCCCCAAATATTCACTTCCTTTCTCACAACATTCTCCGATAATTAAGTGGAAATCTGATACTCTCAAGAGCTACACTGAGCTCAGTCGTCACCATGTTCATCCTTTGTTTCTATTCCTATTCACACATTTCCTTGGGCTTCAACATCTGTAGTGTTTTCTAAACCATGATTAGGTAGTATTAGCTAGTTTCTGATGACTTGCCGTAATTCAGCCTACTTGTTTCCATTGTCCCATGAGCCAGTCTCTTCTTTATCAAATCCTGTGATGAAGATGTGTTGTGTTCCATCTGCAGATAAACTCAGTTACAAAGGTCTCCGCTGTAGTGAGTGTAAGGGGTTCTTTGTGATGTCTGCTTAGTTGTCCTAATCCTGAGCCTTTCTGCACTGTGAAGCTGGCTTGAAGACCTACATCTGAGGTGCTTTCACTTCTTTGCTGCCAGAACTCAATTTTCTTTTGAACCTTCTATTTATGGTTGTAGTGTCTGCCTATATTCCTGATGAATTCCAAAGTCACAATTGTACTGGGCACTTATTCTGTCCCGCAAAATGTAGGTAAAATAAACAAACACAATGGTGAAAATATGATGTCTCTTCCTTCACTAATCTTCTACTAAAAAGGGCAAATATTAAGCAGATAACTATGCAAATAATTATTGAATTTGTTTCAAATTATGAAGAGATACAGAGAATTGTGAGAGAGTAAACCAGGGAGACCTAAACTAGTCTAGAGAACGTTCGAGACTTTTTTTCTTCTTCATCAAGCCCATATTCCAGTTTCTTTCAATTAAGAATTTAAGAGAGACTTCTTGCCTCATTCCACTCTAAATAATACCCTCATCTTATCACTGGTGTGATTTTTCTGTATCTGTGTTATCATGATGCTCCTAGACCATGACACAACATTTCACAGTGTGATACTCTGAACAGCAGGGAGTAGAGTGTGGCTGTCACAGTACCCATTCACATGCTGTATCCCCCTTATATCGGTCATTTTAGAATTTTTGTGTGTGTGTGTTTAATGTTGGATGTAGCATGGCAAATCTATCATGTTGTTATGAAATAAATCATACTAATTACATTTAAACTACTGTGTCCTGAAGAGACAAAGAGGAAGTTCCAAACAGGAAGGAGTTGCAGGCGTTCAGGAGGGAGCTCCCCGGGACCTCAGGGAGACAGCTTCACATGTAATGGGCAAGCATGGTGGGCGGCTCACATGCTTTTCCTTAGTGGGTCCTGGTTTCACAAGTCAGTACTGAACCTGGCATGTAAAAGCCCTCTGTGAAGGCAGGTTGTGTGTGGATATGGAACAGATAGGGGGCAGAGATGTGTGCCGATCAGAAAGGACCAGGTGATGGCTTTGGAATCCCAAGAGCTTAGTAAGACAGAAGGTTATTTATCAGTCACTCTTCATGCCTTATATGCTCTGTCCCTCTCTGTGGTCCAGGCTCCAGAGTGACTTTCTGATATAAGTGGCTTCTGGACCTCTGGGGGAAGATAAAAGTAAGTCTCAGGGCATCATGCCACTTCCCTTAGTCTTCAGGATGGATGGGAAACAAAGTCCTCTTGGAACTATGCACATGTCACATGGCTAGTCATGTGACTGCCTAGAAGGATGCGGGGAAAATTGGGACATTGAAGAACACAGGTGTCTCTGGCCCAGAATAATAGTTTTCTTTTTATCATTTGCTTTGATTTTATAATTTATTTGTAGAGATCCTTTGTCAGAAAATATCTGTGTCAGAATCTGCAACTCCTTATGGGTGATTTTGAGGGTTGGGGATCCTCCAGAAAGTGTAAAAATTTTATTGGCTCATTGACTGCCAGTTTCTAAAGCTATAAAAATGGAGAAGAAAATGCTTATTGTAAAGTATTTATAGCAACATCTTGGGTGCTGAAAACTTCATTTCCAGAAGGTTTTTTGCCTACTCCCTGCTCCCCATGATGTCTTCTGTGACAGTAAGCTTAACTGCTACCACTTCTTTGCTAATTCCACCGAGTTTTGCATTTTATAGCTAAACATATGTATAAGTCCTGCTGAAGGGCCAACATGTTGTACCAACTAAGAGGGTGATAAATAATTTAAGTTGCTTCTAATATCAGTATGCCAGCATTTGGGCAATCCCTTGACATGCATATGAAACAGTTTGTTGGGTGATTAACTCCAAAAACATGTAAAACTGTTTTCCTAAAATGGAATAATGCCATTAGAGGATCTATAACTTCAAAATAAAGTGGCACAGTAACTGTGGTTTGATATGCAAGGTTTAGCTGACTATATATTATACAAGCATGATCTCATGTTCTGTATCTGTAGACAGGAAAATAAGATTAGAGTAGGAATGACTGATGCTCTTTTTACCCAAAAAAGCTTAATTCTAACTAACATCTTATCCTTTGGAATGCAACCTCTACTTTTTTTCATTAAATAGCATGTATTGTCCATTTATGTAGAAATTAGGATTCAAACTAAGCTTTCTTCCAGTTTTCAAGCCTAGTGTTTATTTAACATAGGTTAAAAAACCAAAAAACCAAAATTAACTCCCCAAAGTATATATTTTTACATTTTAAAAAGATGATATTTTCATCATTTTTTTAAAATAAATGTTTCAGCACATGCTGTACAATCAAACAGCACATAAGTGTTAACTATACAATGTCTTTTTAGAGTCTTTATGAAACCACAGTTTGTGAACCATTATTTTCCTATTCTAATAATAATATCTCAGGAAGAATAATAATAAATAATTAAGGTAACTGTGCCCATCCTTATTTTACTCATGACTTTCATTGGTTGTGCTTCTAATGTCTACCTGGTAAACATAATAATGGTCATGTGGAACACATGCACACACACAGGCACATTCATGTCATAACAACAGCCAAGTATTCATTTGAAGGTATTTTATCAAATGATGGATTTTATCAAATTGATTTTAGCTCCTGCAGAGATATGTTTATCCTTTAATATCTTATGAAATATTTTAATGGATTCTGAGTATTTTATATTGATTTTACTCTACTGTAAGTATTCACATCTCATTTGAAATGTTTGCATTATTATTCATGGTGATATCAGTCTAAGAATTTGATATGTGTGTGGTCTGTCTGATTTTGTGTCAGTAATGGCACTGCATACAAAAAATTTATTGCTTTCCTTTTTTAATCTGTGCTCTAAGAGAGATTATCTCTTGTTTAAAAGTCTGCTAAAATCATCTATGAAACTGTCTATGATTTCTTTATTTAGTGTGAGGGGGAATGTAGATTTTTAAAAAGCTATCTCAGTTTTCTTCTACAGTAATATTACTTTAGGCTTCAGCATCTTTGAGCAAGCTCCAGGATTTGGTGATGGACAGGCAGGCCTGGTGTACTGCAGACCATGAGGTCGCAAAAAGTCAGACACAATTGAGTGACTGAACTGAACTGAAATGAACTCTTCAATAATGTAAAATATTAATTTACATATATTGAAAAACAATCAGTTTCATCTCGGTTTTTAAATTTATAAGCATGGATTTTAAAAATCATAAGCTTTTCTTTTTTTACATTTGAGCATGTTAGCCTGCATGCATGCATCTGTTCAGTTCAGTTGCTCAGCCGTGTCCAACTCTTTACGACCCCATGAACCACAGCATGCCAGGCCTCCCTGTCCATCACCAACTCCCAGAGTCCACCCAAACCCATGTCCATTGAGTCAGTGATGCCATCCAACCATTTTATCCTCTGTCATCCCCTTCTCCTCCTCCCCTCAATCTTTCCAGCATCAGGGTCTTTTCAGATGAGTCAGCTCATCGAATCAAGTGGCCAAAGTATTGGAGTTTCAGCTTCAGCATCAGTCCTTCCAATGAATATTCAGGGCTGATTTCTTTTAGGATGGACTGATTGGATCTCCTTGCAGTCCAAGGGACTCTCAAGAGTCTTCTCCAACACCACAATTCAAAAGCATCAATTCTTCTGTGCTCAGCTTTCTTTATAGTCCAACTCTCACATCCATACATGACCATTGGAAAAACCATAGTCTAATCCTTGACTAGACAGACCTTTTAGCTTTTCTTCCAAGGAGAAAGTGTCTTTTAATTTTGTGGCTGCAGTCACAGTCCGTAGTGAATTTTGTCTTAAGTAGAGGTAATATGGTGAATTTTATGATATGGATATTTTATCACAATAAAAATAAATAAATAACCAATAGAAGTGGGAGGAAAATAGGTGACACCACTATTACAGCTGGACACTCCAACACCTCTTAATTAGATAAGGACACCACAAATTTATATGCAAACTGTGGGAAAAGGAGAACCATAGCAATAGTAAAAAGACTGAAGGTTGTCAGGGGCTTGGGGAGGTAGAGGTATATAAGAGGACCACAGAAGAATCTGAAGAATCTTAGAACAGTGAAATATTTGTAATGGTGAATACGTTTTATTATACATTTGTTGGAACCCATAAAATGTACAACACAAAGTGAATCATAATGTAAACTATAGAATTTGATGGATGATAACCTATCAATAGTGACTTATTAATTATAACAAATGTATGACACTAAGGCAATATGTTAGTAATAGAACAGATGCAGTGATGAACTCAGTAAATATTTGGAAACTCTTAGTACTTTCTGCTTTTACTGCAAACCTAACTGTCCTAAAAAATAAAGTCTATTAATAAAACAAAACAAAACTCAAGAGGGAAAGGCAAAATTCATAGCACATACAACTAGAAAATTGGTATCCATCCTCATAAATTTTAACCTACTTTTTTTGAAATCCTAATGTTTCATAAAAGTGTCTAAGAGATAAAGGCCATAGAGTGAGGGGATTTTTAGTGCAAGGATACAATTGAGAGGAATTTAAAGATATTAGAAAGTTGACCACATAGCCCTTTACTTCTTATTGGTTTTGATTCTTGAATCTCATCTTTGATTTTATTTGATATTAGTTCCACTGCTGACATTTCTGCAAAAAAGGTTATTTCTGAAGATAAGCTGGCCTCCTATTCAATAACAACTCAACTTGTAATGGTCTATGACAGTGAGAGTTTATTTCCATCTCACAAGTCAGGCTGAGGAAGACGACATGGGTCTCCTCCGAGCTGTAACTTATGTCTTTTGGTGGCTTCTGTTTTGTTGTTTCAGTATTTCCAGGCAAGAGGAGCCAGTTATTGGTTCCTGGAAATGCTGTAGTTTGCCTCTGCTCACTTTCCATTAGCCTTCCCCAAAACTTTGTCCCAATTTAACTGCAAAAGAGTCTAAGAAATATGTATCTCTCAGGGACCCAGGGAGATGGGAAATGTTTGGTGACCCTCTGTCTAATCTTTGTCACTCAACCAAGAGTCTACTTTAAAATTCTTACAAACTGTTGGGAATTTGAATCAGTGAGTGATACGTCACTTCAGTTGTGACCAACTCTTTGCAACCCCATGGACTGTAGCCCACAAGGCTCCTCAGTCCATGGGGATTCCCCAGGCAAGAATACTGGGGTGGGTTGCCATTTCCTTCTTCAGGGGATCTTCCTGACCCAGGGATCAAACCCAGCTCTCCTGCATTGCAGGCAGATTACCATTCTTTACCCACTGAATCATTAGGGACGCCTGTAATTTGTATCAGAAACAACATCAAAATACCAAAGTTATCTTGATGGACAAAATCCAGTTTAGTACCTTCATTCTGGGTGTGAAGGTCTCACATTTCTGTTGAGTTAAGAGCAAAATTTTTCAACTTATGTACCCAGAGAATCAGAAGTCAAGCTGTGTAGAAATCTGTGAGGTGTCATTTGATTTGCTTGTGTTCTGTTTTTGTTGTAGTTGCTGTTGTTTTTTCAAACTCCTTGAAGCAGTTCTATGAATAAACTATAAGGTGAGATTCCAGCAACTTCTGTTTGGGTATTCTAAATATATCAGGTTGGCATAATCTGAAATGGTGAAAGATGGAACCGTTGTTTAACCAAAACATCACTCTAATCATGGTTTGTACACAGTGCAGGTAAAGTTTATAAGAAAACAGCACTGCAGGAAAAATCTGACCCATTTGAGTCAATTAACAACTTCCCTTTAAGAACCTGATCAGAAGTGACAGTCTTCCAAACCATAAATAACCAGGTTTTGTCTAATTAACACCACCTCTACACTATGCAGCACTTGAAAGTTTCTTCTGAGAATTCATATAAGTTTGAATTAAATGTCAGAAGATATCATATATGCAAACCTCAGGATTTCAAGGGGAGCGAGTCGCACAAGGAAGATGACAGTGAGTCTGATGAAATCCATGCCTCTTAATGGACTGAAAAATTTGTCATAACCCAGTGTGCAAACCTCAGTCTCTAGGCTCAGGAAAAGAAACTTTTTGTTTCTGGTTACCAATAGCGGGTCTACTTCTTGGTTGGTCTACTTCTTGAATATTTATTTGTCATGTTTATTCAGGTATAATTGCTATGCAATAAACTGCATATATTTAACGTGTCCAGTTTCATAAGGTTTGAGATATGTATGTACTCTTGATACCAATACCTCAATGAAGACAAGGAGCCCATCCATCTCTTCAAAAGCTTTCCTCAAAACCCTTCATAATCTCTGCTGCCAATCCTTCACCCACCTCCTCCCCAGCCACAGACCTGTTCTCTGTCACTTAAAAGTGGTTTACATTCTCTAGAATTTAAAGACAGATTTTCATTGGTGTATAGTTGATCTACAGTGTTGTGTGAGTTTCAGGTTTACTACAAGTTTTAAAAAAGAAACCACCCAGTATGTACTCTTTATCTGTGATCCTTCTCTCACAAACAACTCCTTTGAGATTTATTGATGTCTGTATTCATTATTCATTTGTTTTATTGTTTGAATTTGACTTCATTCCATGCATGTACCAGCCTGTGCATTCATGCTCTTGTTGAAAGCCTGAGTTCCATCTAACTTTTGGCAACTACAAAAGAAGCTGATATGACTGTAAATGTATAAGTTATTTCATGCACACATAGTTTAAATTCCCCTGGATAATTACTGAAGCATGTAATAGCTGGATGATACAGTTTCAAGATAGTGTAAAATTATTTTTCAGTGTTATTGTTGTTCAGTTGATTAGTTGTGTCCAACTCTTTGTGACTCCCGTGGACTGCAGCACGCCAGGCCTTCCTGTCCTACACCATCAGCAGGAGTTTGCTGAAACTCACGTCCATTGAGTCGATGATGCCATTCAATAATCTCATCTCTGTCACTCCCTTCTCCTCCTGCCCTAATCTTTGCCAGCATCAGGGTCTTTTCCAATGAATTGGCTCTTCACAACAGGTGACCAATGCATTGGAGCTTCAACTTTAGCATCAGTCCTTTCAATGAATATTCAGGACTAATTTCCTTCAGGATTGTCTGGTTGGGGTTGAATCTCCTTGCAGTCCAAGGGACTCTCAAGAGTCTTCTCCAACACTACAGTTCAAAGCATCAGTTCTTTGGCACTCTGCTTTCTTTATCATCCAACTCTCACATCCATACATGACTACTGGACAAACCATAGCCTTGACTAGATGGACCTTTGTTGGCAAAGTAATGTCTGCTTTTTAATATGCTGTCTAGGTTGGTCATAACTTTCCTTCCAAGGAGTAAGTGTCTTTTAATTTCATGGCTGCAATCACCACCTGCAGTTATTTTGGAGCCCTCAAAAAAAAAAGTCTCTCACTGCTTCCACTGTTTCCCCATTTATTTGCCATGAATTGATGGGACCAGATGCCATGATCTTAGTTTTCTGAATGTTGAGCTTTAAGCCAACTTTTTCACTCTCCTCTTTCATTTTCATCAAGAGGCTTTTTAGTTCCCCTTCACTTTCTGCCATTAGGGTGGTGTCATCTGCATATTTGAGGTTATTGATATTTCTCCTGGCAATCTTGATTCCAGCTTGTGCTTCTTCCAGCCCAGCTTTCCTCATGATGTACTTTGCATATAAATTAAATAAGCAGGTTGACAGTATACAGCCTTGATGTACTCCTTCCCCGAGTTTGAACCAGTCCTTTTTCCATGTCCAGTTCTCACTGTTGTTTCTTGACCCACATACAGGTTTCTCAGAAGGCAAGTAAGTGGTCTGGTATTCCCATCTCTTGAAGAATTTTCCACAGTTTGTTGTGATCCACACAGTCAATGAAGCAGAAGTAGATTTTTTCCTGGAATTCTCTTGCTTTTTCTGTAATCCAATGGATGTTGGCAATTTGATCTCTGGTTCCTCTGCCTTTTCTAGATCCAGCTTGTACTTCTGAAAGTTGTTGGTTCACATACTGTTGAAGCCTGACTTGAAGGATTTTGAAAATGACCTTGCTCATATGTGAAATGAGTGCAATGTGCAATAGTTTGAACATTCTTTGGGATTGCCTTTCTTTGGGATTGGAATGAAAACTGACCATTTCCAGTCCTGTGGCCACTGCTGAGTTTTCCAAATTTACTGGCATGTTGATTGAGTGCAGTACTTTTACAGCATCATCTTTTAGGATTTGAAATAGCTCAGCTGGAATTCCTTCACCTCCACTAGCTTTGTTTATAATGATGCTTCCTAAGACCTGCTTGACTTCACACTCCAAGATGGCTGGCTCTAGGTGAATGATCATACCATGGTGGTTATCTATGTCATTAAAATCTTATTTTGTATAGCTCTTCTGTGTATTCTTGCCATCTCTTTTTAAGATCTTCTGAAAAATAATAAACAGTAGTTTTCAAAGTGGTCATAACATTTTGTATTTTCACTAGCATTGTATTTGAGTTTCAGTTCCTGCTCAAATGCAAACATTTTTGTGATCAGCTTTTTAATTTTTCTCTTTTTCTGTTTTAGTCATTCAAAGTTGGTTAATGATTCTGAATTTTTTCTTACTATGTGTCTGCCATCTATATATCTTTGAGGAGGTATCTTTTAAAATTATTTGGCCATCTTTTATTGGGTGGTTTGATTTTATTTTATTAATTTGCAAGAGCATTTTGTATATTTTGGGTACAAGTCCCTTACTTTTGAAGTGAAGAATTATGCACCTTTAATGAAATATATTTTATGTATGTGTTACCATATGAATAGTACTATTATGTATACTATATCATTACCAACTTCATGGACAAGCAAAGCCTGAGAGATAGTGGAGGACAGGGAAGCCTGGCATGCTGCAGTCCGTGAGGTCTCAAAGAATTGGACATGACTTAGTGACTGAAAAAAACAATATAAGACACCTTTATCTAACTCAAGATCATAAAACATGTGGCTTTTTTTTTGTAGAGTTTTTACAGTTTTATGGTCTATATTTAGGTTTGTGATATGTTAAGAGTTAATTTTTGTAAGTGGGGCATGGTATAGATAAAATAATACTTTATTCATATATATATATATTCAACTGTGCCAGCAATGTTTATGGTAGAAACTATCCTTTATCTACTCAATTGCTTTTACACTTTGTCAAAAACTAGTTGTCCGTATACATGTGAGTCAGTCTCTGGATTCAATGTTATATTTTGCTTACCTACTGTCATTAAACTGATACCTCACTGTTATAATTACTGAGACTTTAAAATAAATATTGAAATCAGATAGAATTACGACTCTAAATATATTTTTTCAAGATAGTTCATGTTTGGAGTCCTTTGAATTTTTGGAATAATTTTGTTAAAATTTTACAAAATTTTTAATTTTCCTACTTATACAAAATCTTAGATTAGGATTAAATTAATGTATAGATCAGTTAAGGGAGAATTGGCATATTAACTCAGCTAACTTAAGACCCTCCCCCAAACCATCACCTTTGAAGATTAGGATTTCAGGATATGAATTTTGAGTGACACAAATATTGAGACCATGCCATCCTATTTCTTAGGGTTGATTTCTCTTCTTGATGATGTGACCTCTTTATCATGTGTTTCCATGCCAAAACTTTTTGCTTTGAAAAATATTTTTGTTTGTAACTATATTTTAATATAGTTACTCCAGCTTTGAATAAACTCATATTTTCAAAGTATATTTTTAAGTTCTTTTACTTTTAAAATACTTGTTTTTTTACAAAGTTAAATTTTATTGTAGGAAATATATAGCTGGGTCTTGTAATTTTTATCCAACCTGACAATCTCTGGCTTTTAAATATAGTATTTAGACCACTTAAATTTAATGAGATTTCTGATATGGTTTAATTTAAAATTGTCATTTTATTTGTTCTATATTTATTCCTTTTTTCTTGTTCCACTTTTCCTCCTTGTCTACCTTCTTTGAGATCATTCATATGGTTTTAAATTTTTTTTTTATATTTTGCCACCTTTGTTAGCCTATTAGGCATAAACTCTCATTTTATATTGTTGTGGGTTCTGGGGGTTTAAAGAATACATCTTTGAATACCACAGGTTAATTTCAACTTATATTATGCCATGCGAGTTAGAATAAAGACTTCATGACAATATAATTCCTTTTCTCTCCTTCTGATATATTTGTTCTTGTTGCCATGTAATTCATGTTTACAATTATTATAAACCCTACCCTTCATTGCCATTTTTTTCCTTAAAACAGTTAATTATTTTTTTAAAGAGATTTAAATACAGTGTACTAACGCATATATATGGAATTTAGAAACATGGTAAGGAGAACCCTGCATGCGAGACAGCAAAAGGAACGCAGATGTATAGAACAGACTCGTGGACTCTGTGGAAGAGGGCAAGGGTGGGATGATATGGGAGAATGGCATTGAAACATGTTAATTATCATATGTGAAATCAATCGCCAGCCCAGTGTTGATGCTCAGGGCTGGTGCAGCGAGATGACCCAGGGGGAGGGAATCGGGAGGGAGGAGGGAGAGGGGTTCTGGAGGGGGAGCATATGTAAACCCATGGCGGTTTCATGTCATTGTATGGCAAAACCAACACAATAAAGTAAAGAAAATTAAAAAAAAAAAATAAAGAGATTTAAATAGCACCACAATATATTACATATTTAATCACAGAGTCATCCTTCCAGGCTGTTTATTTCTGTGTCTGTATCCATATTTCCATTTGGTATCACTTCTCTGCTGTTTGTATAGTATTCTTCAATGTGTCCATTAACAGAGTTCTACTCCAGGTGAACTCTTTGACCTTTTCTATGTATAAAAGAAAAAGTGAAAGTGTTAGTCACTCTATCCTGTCTGACTTCTTGTAATCCCATGGACTGTAGCCGACCTGGATCCTTTGTTCCTGGGATTCTACAGGCAAGAATATCGGAAAGGGTTGCCATACCCTTTTCCAGTGAATCTTCCTGACACTGGGATCCAACCCAATTCTCTTGCATTGAGGCAAATTTTTTACCATAGAGCCACCAGGGAAGCCCTTCTTTATCTAATAAGTCTTTATTTTACCTTCATTTTAAAGTACTGTGGGTTTTTTTTTTTTTTTTTGGAATAGAGTTTGAGACTGATGGATGATGTGAATTTTAAATTATATGTTGTCAAATGCCTTTGTTTTCCTATAAATATTCTTGTGCTTTGCTGTGGTGTGATGCTATGTTGCTGGGAAACAGTTTAATCTTTCTGAGGCTTGCTTTTGAGATTTATGAGGTAGTGATTAGTCTAGAAATAATTATAGTTTATTACTGAGGCCAAACCCGCTGAGTACTCTTCTCAGTGTAGAACCTTGAGGTTTTCCAGGTTGACTGGTGGGAATAATTCCTGTTCCTGGCACCATCTTACTGTCAGGCACTGCTCCCTGTAGTCCTCTTGGGTGGCTCTTTCCCAGCCCCCAGAATGTTCCTCAGGAGCCAGGCAAGTACTCAGCTGACTAGTACTCAAGGGGACCCCTGGCCTGTGCCTGGAGTTCTCTTTCCATACATCGCCTTCTTCGCTGGCCCTGTGTCCCGAGACTGAGGCTGTTTCTATTTCAGCTCAGAGTCAGTCTGGCACCACTGGAGTATCTTTTCTCTGCTCTGTGGACTGCAGACTCTGAAGGTAGCAAACCAGAGTGAGCTGAAGGCTCAAATAGCTCATTTCTTGTCCTCTCACGGATTATGATCCTTTGTTGCCTGCATAACAATGTTATAAAAACTGCCATTTCATATACTTCATCTGCATTTTTCATTCTTATAGGTGAGAGGTTATAAAAATGTCTCAGGGCAGAATAAAATTAACTAAACTCATAACTATTAATAGGAAGATAATGTTAATTCATGATAAAATCTTCTTTTGACACTAGAAAGATGCCCTCAAATCTCTCCTTATATTTAAGCAATATTGCAAAATTCAAAAGGCTGTTAGTTGATCACAGATTCAGAAGAAACACCAGCTTGAAAACCACTAGCTAGTATTATTACCCGAGGACAGGCTGATGCCCCTACTTCCCATGGAGAGTATCCACCACCCATCAACAGGCATAGGGGTCAAGACCAGCACCTGCGCTTGCCTCTGGGCAGTGTTTGGATGGAGACTGAGCACGTTCCTTTATGAGACTCTCCTTTATATATGCCTCTTTGGCTAATAAAGACCCCTGGTAAACACTTGTTATAAAGTTGTTTCCTGTTTTGCTGTTTGTGTAAACTATGCTGACAAAGGTTCTTATAAGTCACATCTATGGCTCAGACAGTAAAAAATCTGCCTACAGGTCCGGAGACCCAGGTTCAATCCCTGAGTCAGAAAGAGCCTCTGGAAAAGGGAATGGCAACCCACTCCAGTATTCTTGCCTGGAGGATTCCATGGACAGAGGAGCCTGGTGGGCTGCAGTCCATGGGGTTGTAAGAGTTGGACAGGACTGAGGGACTAACACTTTCACTTTCATGGTTCCTCCAGTAGTCATGTACGGACGTGAGATTTGGACCATAAAGAGGGCTGAGCAGAAAAGAATTGATGCTTTTGAACGGCAGTGCTCTAGAAGACTCTTGAGTCCCTTTGACAGCAAGAAGATCAAACCAGGCAATCCTAAAGAAAATCAAGCCTGAATATTCATTGGAAGGACTGATGCTGAAGCTGAAATTCCAACACTTTGGCCACCTGATTCAAAGGGCTGATGTACTGGAAAAGATCCTTATGCTGGGAAAGGTTGAAGGTAAAAGGATAAGGGAGAAGCAGAGGATGAAACTGGTTAGATAGTACCACCAATTTAATGGACATGAATTTGAGCAAACTCCAGGAGATAGTGGAGGACATAGGAGCCTGGTATGCTGCAGTCCATGGGGTCACAAACAGTCCAACAAGACTTAATGACTGAACAAGAACAACGTTGTTTTTTTTTTTTCCCAGTTGCCTTCAGGTCCTATTAGCCTTATTCTCCTTAAATAATTTGCATATTCTTTAATCTTCTATGTCAACTTCATTTTAACATATAGGAACAACTTCATTTACTTAACTTTCATAATGTTATTAAACTTCTAAATGAAGACCGAAGTGCTTTGGCAACAGTTTTTAGGTTTGCTCATATGTCTATGATTTCCATGCAAAATTATTTTACTGTTTAGCAGTTTAAATCACACATATTCTATTTCTCCCTGCTATTTCCCTTATACATATGCTCACTTCTGTATGCACAGCTACACAATAGTACCTGAAAACTGTGAGATAAAGATATAAATGCCTTCCCTTCTTTCATATACTAATCTGAAGGCATGCATTTCGGAATCTCACCTATCTCCGAAATCATGATCCTTTATTCTTTTAAGCTGACAGTGTTCTTTGTAATTCTAGAATGTCATTTTCTTTCAGGTTTATTACTAATTGTCTTCAGAATAGTTCACACCAACAGTGTATAAGTATGTTATCTGTTTAATGCATTTTCTCTCTTCCACACGATTTATACTGAAATGCTCTTTCTTTTCCTGAAACTCCAAAATGGCTTTAACTGATAGTTTGTATAAAACATTTTCTATGATATTTACTTGATCCTCATTATTTTCTGCTGCCTCTAAAAATAATTTAAATCTTCTTATCAGTTCCGTTTCACTGTATGTTTATAAGCTTCCCTTGAATAATGTGTGATTTAGTTTCTTTATTTAGGATCTTGTTTTTTGTGTGCTACCTTCTGTCTATTTTGAATGTATTATCTCCTCAGAAGTTTACCTTTTCTTTCTACCAAACTCAGGAAAAAAATATTGGAAGCTTCCTATCCATTGCTTCTATTCCATGTTTTCTAATATAAAACACAGTAGCACAATGAAAAGGACTCTGTTGACCGTGAGTGTGTGTGTATGCATTCTCAGTAGCTCAGCCATGTCTGACTCTTCGTGACCCTATGGACTGAAGCCTACCTCCGCCCACCTGGCTCCTCTGTTCATGGGATTTCCTGGCAACAATATTGGAGCAGGTAGCCATTTCCTCCAAGGGATCTTCCCGACCCAGAGAGAGAGCCTGTGTCTCCTGCGTATCCTGCTATACAGGCATATGTTTTACCACTGAACCACCTGGGAAGCCCTTGTTGACCATATCTGACATCTATCACTGGATGGTCTTAAGGTTTCCTTTCTTCCTCATTGAGTTGTGACAAAATGGCCCATGTCACTAAGTCAGAGTTCTCTTGGGAGAGTCTGAGGGAACTGTCAGCAGCACGTACGTGACCAGCCCTCTGATACCCAAACCATTCCAAGCCCAAAGCATTTGACTGATTTTTCTGTTACTGTCCTAAATTTTGGTATTCTCTTCCCCTGCTACCCTGTTATTCCATTGTCAGTAGTCCAGTTAAACCCTGTTCCAAGCCCTCTGGGTCCACCTCAGCCCTTCGTCCATTCTTCCTCGGGAGCAGAGCCCTGGCTTCATTCCTGCTCCTCATGGGTCCCTTTACAGACTACATTCCTAAGCTCCGTTGTTAGGAGGGATGACCAGCGAGGTGTAATTGAAGTAATGAACAGAGAGGCTGGGAGAGTTCCTGAGACAGAAAATTGAGATGGATCTAGCCTATGTTCCATCCTTCCTCCAGTTTGCTGTCTAGAAAACACACATGACGGCTGCTTAAGGATGAAAATTAGACAATAAAAATGTCAGAACAAAGGTGACGGTCTGCATCTCTATGGACTTCAAAGAACATTATGTCAGTCCTGAACTGTCCATTCTGTACCAGAAGACAAGTAAATATGTGTTTAGGTCACTGTGACCGGTATCTAATATTGACAGTCAGACAGGATCCTTAATCAAAAGTATGCCCATGTGTGTGGCTTTCTCTGATGCTTGCTGATATTTTTGCTTCTCATGTAAAAATTTGTGTTGAGTAATCTACATTTTTTTTGCAACTCCTCCAAATAATTCTGACAAACTACTCCCTGCTCAGTAGGGTCTTGAAATGGTAGAATCATGGTTGAAACTTAGGTCTGACTCAGAAGCCTAAACTTCAAGTTCAAATATTAGAAGTATGTGCCTCATTTTATCATATTCTATTACAATTTGTTTCATGTGATTTCACCATTTGGCTTGGAATAACGTAGCCATCTCATCCTCACATTCGCCACTATATGCCTCCCATTTTTAAATACAATGTGTTTGTCTTTATGAGTGAGTTCAGAGATGCTCCGATAAAGAGAGGACTTCTCTGCCAGTCTTATCACCCAGTCCCCATGCTGGAGAACTCTGAGTCCACTTTCCTTCAGTTACTTGGTCTCAGTCCTGTGTCATAACCTGAAGAGTGTATTGACGTATTTCACCCACCATTCATCTGGAATAGCTTTTAAAATATTATTTTAAATAATATTTTAGTCTTGATGTATCTGATGAAATTATTTTTTTCTTTTTCTAAAAATATGTCATTCTAATCCCTTCAATTTGTTCCTTAGTTTAGACTGTCATTTTCTAGCACCATCTGGTGTAACATTACATGTTGCAAATAAAACCCTCTCCTTTACTGTATATCTAGTGATATGACACAGCCATTCACACAACTACACATATTTTACCAGACTTTGATAGCAGATTCCTAACCACATCAACTAAAACAGCACCTTCATCCCTTATTCTTTTCCTTTTGTTCTTTTGTCTTAACAGCACTTATTACAACTTGTGTAGTAAACATTTGTTTGTCTGTCCCTCCTGAGGTTTTAAGTTCTGGGAAAGCACTGAATTTGTCATGTTCAGAGCATATGGGATAGCAACAGACACATAGCAAGTGATTATTACAGATATGCTCATGAACTAAGATAGCACAACATCTAGAAGGTGAGAGTTAATGAGAATCTTTCAGTGTAAACATAGTAATCTCCATTTGACCGATAATGAAACTAAGGTGGATTAAAGGGAAGCCCCTTGCCTTATCTCAAGCAGGAGATAAGCTAACATTTAGAAGCAGAGCCTAAATCTGCCTGGAAAACCTATGCTCTTTGAATTGTGTTGGGAGCCAATCCTCCCCAAAGCCTCACTGTTATGTTCAAAGAGTTCTTTCCTTTCTCAGCTGTTTATCATGCTATTCACACTCCTTTAGTTGTGACATCCGGCATTAAGCAAGTCTTCTTTATCTTTTGCTTAGGCTTTCATCATTAACGCCTATTCTCACCTCTTTCTCTCTCAATCCAGAAAGTTATCTCAATCCCTGCAGTGGCTGGTGACCCCACTTGCACCACTCTCTGTGCTAACTTTCATCCCTCTCCAGTGAATTTAAGGCGGTCTTAAACCTTACTTTCCCTTGGCATTCTCTTTTTCCTTGCATGATCATAATGAAATTTTCTCAGTTTTTGGCTTTACACTCCTTTTGTTGTTGCTCAGTTGCTTAGTCACGTCCAAGTCTTTTTGACCCCATGGACTGCAGCATGCCAGCCTCTCTGTCCCTCACCATCTCCTGAAGTTTGCCTAAGTTCATGTCCATTGCATCAGTGATGCCATCCAGCCATCTCATCCTCTGAGGCCCCCTTCTCCTTCTGCCCTCAATCTTTCTCAGTAATTTTTTCAACTTTGGAAAATGACTTTTCCAATGAGTCTGCTGTTCACATCAGATGACCAAAATACTGGAGTTTCAGCTTCAGCATTAGTCCTTCCAAAGAGTATTAGGTGTCGATTTCTCTTAAGATTGACTGGCTGGATCTCCTTGCAGTCCCGTGGACCCTCAGGAGTCTTCTCCAGCACCACAGTTCAAATGCATCAATTCTTCAATGCTCCTTCTTCTTTATGATCAAGCTCTCACAACCATACATTACAGAAGACCATTGCCTTGACTCTGCTGACTGTTGTCAGCAGAGTAATGTCTCTGCTTTTTAACACACTGCCTAGATTTGTCATAGTTTTCTGCCAAGAAGCAAAGGTCATCTGATTTCATGGCTGCAGTCACCATCTGCAGTGATTTTTAGAGACAAGAAGAGGAAATCTTATTGCACTCCTTATTCTCTTGTATCTATTTTATGGTCTTCATGATCTGATCCTGTAGTTGGTAATAGGTAGTTTGCTTCTTGAATTAGTGGATTTATTCCACATCTTCAGAATGTGACTCATGGTAATTTTATTAAACCAAGGTATTTCACCCAATCAAAGTATTTATAATGAAAGGAAAGTCTTTATTTTCCATTCCAAAGCCATTCCAACCACAGTTAGCAGTCATGGGCTTTTTGGCAGTTGCGTTGAAATTTTATTGTATGTGCTTCTTTGACATCTTGTGGATAAAGCTGTCTTTCCTCCAGTTATCTCTCTTGTATTTTTAATTTTCCTTAAACTCTGATGGCTTCCCTACATTTTCTAATAAATTATGTTTTCCATGTTTCCCATTGTAACAGTGCTCTTAGCTGAGAACTGAGCTCTTAGCTGAGAAACAGCTCTTAGCTGTTTTCCATGTTTCCCATTTTAACAGTGCTCTTAGCTGAAGATCAAGAAGCAACAGTTAGAACTGGACATGGAACAACCAACTGGTTCCAAATCGGGAAAGGAGTATGTCAAGGCTGTATATTGTCACCCTGCTTATTTAAATTATGTGCAGAATACATCATCCTAAATGCTTGGCTGGATGAAGCACAAGCTGGAATCAAGATTGCTGAGAGAAATATCATTAAACCTCAGAATGACAGAAAGCGAAGAAGAACTAAAGACCCTCTAGATGAAAGTGAAAGAGGAGAGTGAAAAAGTTGGCTTAAAGCTCAACATTCAGAAAACTAAGGTCATGGCATCCAGTCCCATCAGTTCATGGCAAATAGATGGGGAAACAGTGGAGACAGTGAGAGACTTTATTTTGGGAAGCTCCAGAATCATTGCAGATGGTGATTACAGCCATGAAATTAAGACACTTGCTCTTTTGAAGAAAATTTATGACCAACCTAGCTAGCATATTAAAAAGCAGAGACATTATTTTGCCAACAAAGGTCCATCTAGTCAAAGATATGGTTTTTCCAGTAGTCATGTATGGATATGAGAGATAGTCTAAAAAGAAAGCTGAGCACTGAAGAATTGATGCTTTTGAACTGTGGTGTTGGAGAAGACTCTTGAGAGTCCCTTGGACTACAAGGAGATCCAACCAGTCCATCCTAAAGGAGATCAGTCCTGGGTGTTCATTGGAAGAACTGATGCTGAAGCTGAAGCTCTAATACTTTGGTCACCTAATTCGAAGAAAGGACTCATTGAAAAAGACCTTGATTCTGGAAAAGATTGAAGGCAGAAGGATAAGGGGATGACAGAGGATGAGATGGTTAGTTGGCATCACTGACTCCATGGACATGCCTTTAAGCAAGCTCTGCGAGTTGATGATGTACAGAGAAGCCTGGCGTGTTGCAGTCCATGGGGTCGCAGAGGCGCACATGACTGAGCGACTGAACTGAACTCGCTGAGAACTGCTTTTCCAGTCACATAGTGGCATGGTTTGTCTTTCTATGTTTCATAAGTGTGTCTTGCTCCTTCTGTTTTTAAATGAAATAACATCCCCTAAAACTATCACTTTTGAGTCATTACTAAGAACAGGCTTTATCGGCGTTATCTCACTAACTTAAAAAAATTTTTCCCCTCTGAAGGATAAGAAAATTGTCAGCATTTACTCTGTCAGAAAGGCACCATCAATATGGATTTAGGTGTTTTCTTTCTTTGTGATGCGAATTTATCCCATAAGTCAAATCTTTGACTGAAAACTGTTTTATAAGTATATATCATTTGTCTCTTCAAAAACATGCTTATACTTAAAATAAAGCCCTATGCTCTGAACTGAATCATATTGCCTGAAACTCACTTACTTTCATAAGCTCTCTGTATCCTCATTGTCTGTTCTCTCAGGTGACCTCATGGTTTCCCTCCTCTGTCCTCCATCGAAGCTCTCCCACCCTGGAGTCTCATCCGAGCCCCCGTGGCCCCCACCACTTGGCACCTGCTCTGGCCCTCTGCTCCCCACCACTGTTCACTCCCTCCACTTCACCCGCCGTGCAGCTCCTCTGTCTCTTGGCCATCAGGTGGTTACCAAACCCAGTGCTTCAGCATGGTCCTCTAATCAGAGGACCAGTCCATTCCCCAGATCTCAGACTGTCCATCCCCCAGTCTGAGACCTGTGTGCTCCCCTTTTTCTGTGAAGCCTCACTCTCTAGCTTGATTGAAGAGCAAGACTGATCATCAGTATCTTCTCTTCAATTTTTGCTGTCTTAACTCCAATCCTCTTTCTGTCGTTATGTCTCTTCACTTTGCCCCATTTCTTTCTGTTTTCCCAGACTCCCATTTTCCAGCAAAAACCAAAGCTTGGAGAAAAATTTCTTGACTTGATACAATCAAACCCCTCCATGGGTTTCCCTGCTGTCATCACCTTTTTTTGTCCAATTTGCTTTTCAATATTTGGTTTCAAACGTCCCCACTCTTCTGACCATCACCCCTCATAATTCTCTTCCTCAGATGTTCAGCTCAGATTCACAGGCCCTAACACTCCTCCTTTAACCTGGATTGAGCTGGATGTTATTGTTGTTGTTCATTTACTAAGTTGTGTCCTATTCTTTGTGACCCCATGGACTGCAGCACATCAAGCTGCTCTGTCCTCCTCTACCTCTTAGGATTTGCTTAAACTCTTGTCCATTGAGTTGATGATGCCATCAAACCATCTCATCCCTTGCCACCCCCTTCTCCTCCTGCCCTCAGTCTTTCCCAGGATCAGGGTCTTTTCCAATGAGTCGGCTCTTGTGTCTGAAGTATTGGAGCTTCAGATTCAGCATCAATCCTTCCAATGAATATTCAGGGTTTGTTTCCTTTAGTATTGACAGGTTTGATCTCCTTATACCATTTTAAAGAAGCAGAAACCAGGCAACACTGCATTTCATTTTGTTAGTTGATCAATTTAAATACTAAGCAAACATTCTGACTGGTGAACATAAGAAACTATTTTGTTTACAATTCTTTTGAATACAAATCTCAGGATGTTACAGATTTTTTCCTTCTTTAAATTAGTATAATGGAATTGGTAAATGAGCAGACTGGGTAGTAAATTCTGTAGCCCTTGACAAATTTCTGTTTAATCCCTACAGCTATGGCATCAATCCGGTCAAGCAGTAATATATCCAAATTAGCATTTCATTTAAAAGAGAAAACACATGCTAGGATTTTCTCTCACATCTGCTTCCACAGTCTGATTGATTCAGCAGACTGGGGTTATGATAAGGGACGATCACACGAGACAAGTTCAGGGAAACTGCTATTTCTGAGCTGCAACATCTAGAAGTTAGTTTTAGGTGCAAGATACAAATGATTAAAAGAAAAAGAGAGAGTTCTGTTGTAAATAGCATGTCACCTTTTTTTCAATAGCAGTGCTATTTTCAATTCTTTGTAAGTACTCAAACAGACATTGAAGGTAAAATAGGCATATATCCAATTAGGCAACATCTCTGAAATCCTCTTATAGTTACTTTATTCATACTCCTTAATATTATGTCTTTGGCCCCTTTGATGTGCTTATTTTTTAGACCCCTTTTTCTTGTTACTATTGGATGACTGCTCTGTTAGATCAACTGTTTCATGGCAAAAAAGGTAATTCAATAATTCAGAACTCTGTAGGAAAGTACTTCTTAGGAAACAATTCTCCATCATGTCTTTTAGGGTATATGCACAGTTTTAAAGGTTGAAAGGTCAATTTATGATTATTAGTATTCCAAAGTACTAACCTTGTGAGCAAGCAGTTGACAGGTTCTGCTAAAGCTGTATTCTAGCATTAGTCATGGAGTTTCTGAATAGAATCACTCCCTCATCTACCTTTCTTGTAGTGAGTACATATTAGCTTCTGCATTTTATAAGAATCACATTTAATATTACATTACAGGACAGGTGAACAAATCTCAATTTATTTAAAAAATTAACAGCCACTTTTGCCCCTGCACTTAAGACTTGTCAGTGATCTTTTGAGAAAAAAAAAGTGATAATTCATTTCTGTATAGGATATGACTTCAGTCCAAATAAATGAGTGATTATTGACATTTTCATCTACTATGCTGTGTTCCCTGATTATCCTGAATGTGTCAATTGATTTTCACCTGCAAAATTCAGCTGTATAAGTAAATATGCTTTAGGTGTTGCATGTTTAAAAATTTGGAAAGCCTCCTTCCTTTCTGAAATTGAACCTTTTCTCTGCTTCACATCCACAGACACTGTAACTCCTCTTCAGCTCTCTTTCTGCTTTGTCTACTGACTCTGAGGGGAGCTCTTCTCCCCAACAGGGGGCTTTGGACCATAGTCATTAGAAAAACATGAACATCCATCCAACTCTGCCAGCTTCGAGTTTAGTTTTAATCACCGTTAATGAAGGTGATGATGTAGTGGGTGGAAATAAATGAGCATCAGAAAGAATGATTAGACCTTACATGAGTTTCATAACCAATCTCCTTAGAAGCTTTTTCTATGTCTCTGCTGATCCATTTAATGCCATGTTTGGAAATTAACCCTGAGAGTAAAGAGAGACTGAAATATCCTCCAACCCAAAGTTTATTTAGGCAATATTTTAAAGAGCCATAAAATTTTAATTTTATTTTTCCCAAATTCAAAAATAAAATGTCTGTCATTAAGGTTAAAAATGTCCAATATTTAATGCCAGAAGCAGGGGTTTCTGGATAATGATAAACTATGTGTGTTCTAGTGACACCTTCAGATTTTTAGAAAAGCAAAACTTATAGGTAGAAAGTCCTCACTGCAGATCTGGGAAGAATTTATCGTGGCCCAAACAACTGGTTCTATTACAAGGTGTTTGGGATTCTTCCTCCTTGCCCTGTAGTGCTTTCCAAGAACCTTATTTTGCTTTGCATATTTCTCAACTAGTCAGAGATGTCTGAAAACATCATCAGAATGGAAGAGTGATAATAAACACTCAGAAGGCTGATTTCAATGCTAAATAACTCAGCAAACAAAACAACTTGGGAATAGCTGCAAAGGCCAATCCTTGCCTCAGGGTCTCCTGTTCTTAGTATTGTTGTCCCTGTTGTTTAGTCAAAGTACTATCCAATTCTTTGTGACCCCATGGACTATAGCCTGCCAGGCTCCTCTGTCCATGGTATTTCCCAGGCAAGAATACTGGAGCAGGTTGCCATTTCCTTCTCCAGGAGATCTTCCCCACTCTAGGACTGCCTAGGACCTGTGTCTTTTGCATTTCAGCCAGGTTCTTTACAACCGAAGCACCTGGGAAGTCCGTGTTCTTAGTATTACCTCCAGGATTATTTTTTCAAAAAAATGAAGAGTCAACCCTCTGAGCTTTTGAAATTGGGACAGTCTCTGAATTCAAGATAATTGGGAAACAAAGGGCTTCCCTGGCAGTCCAGTAGTTAAGATTTCACCTTCCAATGCAAGGGGTGTCGGTTTGATTCCTGGTCCGGGAGATCAGATCCCACATGCTTTGTGGCCAAAACCCAAAACATAAAATGTAAGCAATACTGTAACAAACTTAATAAAAACTTTAAAAATGGTGCACAGGAAAAAAAAAAAAAAAGGCAATAGGGAACCTGGAGTTGATATGAGCTAATATTTCTGTTATAGTAAGCAGGAACTGCTGCTCTGGAGTTTTCTAGAAAGCTGACTGTGTCCCCGTGGAGTGGGTATGATTGGAAAAAAGAAAGAACAGAATCTCATAGGCTTTTAAACTGGCCATATTTAATAGGGAATTCTTCATTAAGGAATATATGGCTCATTTGGGGAAGAAAAAAAAAGCTTTGTCTATCTGTAATAACTTTAATAATGCAAGTTTGAACACATGACTGAAAAAAGTATTTGCTTGAATGTGAGAAACAATTCTTATTATTTCAAATATCAGAGAATAATTCATAAAGTTTTGGTTAATGTTGGATAATTCATTATCATGTATGAGATGTTTGTTAGAATCATTAAGTCAGCTGTATATTCTTTAAAACTACTTTTACAGTGTTTGAGGCGAATGGGACATGAGAATGTGGTTTAGAACAGTGTGTAATTGAATATAGAGAAGCCAGCTTTGGGATCATTAAGAAAACTTATTTGAAATGCCTTTTAGGTCTAGCTCAGTGTTTTGTGTGAAGGTAGGACCATGCTTCTCACTGTCTAGTTTCAGAAAGAAGACTATATTAACTTGGTGTGAGGGAGATAAAAGATAGAGACAGCAGTCTAGCACTTTAGGGGAGGAAAGATGTTAAAACATGTAGCAAGTCATCATTTTCAAGAAGTGTCCTAAACATTGGTTGTTCTCTGAGTTATTTCTGGAGGCCAAAGTAAGGGTGAAAGTGTTAATACCGTTTTTGTCAGAATTTATTTCCTTCTATAGATTGGATCTTTATTGCAAAAAATTATTAACCAAAGATGTGCTTTTCTAGATGTGGTCAATAGTAAAAGGACTTGTAGTTTGCAAAAAGTAGTAGAGAGACATAATTTTGGGTCAGGACTGCTAAGGTCAGGCTAAAAGCCTTACTGATTTATTTTACTCAACCGCAAGTTGAATTTCTGAGTTGGTTTTTTCATGTGTTAACCTTGTATAAAAGTGCAACAGCCCAGATAGGTTTAATTGGTCATAAATAGTGAAGTCCAATGAATAAATCATTGATGATTCCATTTCTACACACTGGAATTTATCATCTTATGGGCCAAGTTGAAATTGGGAGAACATATTAGTATATTTTGTTTTTCTCTCAGAGTTTCTAAGTTGTAAAAAGGGGTCACTCTTGTTTTATCCTTTCGGTGGTTATGCAGTTGCCCAGAATACAAAATTGAGAATCCATACATGGCTATTTTGGCTTCCCTGGTGGCTCAGCAGTATAGAATCCGCCTACAATGCAGAAAATACAGGAGATGTGAGTTCAGTCCCTGGGTGGGGAAGATCCGCTGGAGGAGAAAATGGCAATCCACCTCAGTATTCTTATAGGGAGAATCTCATGGACAGAGGAGCCTGGCTGCCTACGGTCTAAGGGGTCAAAAAGAATTGGACATGACTGAAGCATACCAACATAGAGACTATGTCTTCATTTTTAGTGTTATTTTATTCCTGAGATTTTGAGTTTTCTGATGGCTCAGAAGGTAAAAGCGTCTGCCTACAATGAGGGAGACCTGGGTTCCACCCCTGGGTTGGGGAGATCCCCTGGAAGGAAATGGCAACCCACTCCACTGCTATTGCCTGCAAAATCCTATGGATGGAGGAGCCTGGTGGAATACAGTCCATTGGGTCGCAAAGAGTCAGACATGACTAAGCGACTTCACTACTATTATTCCTGAAATTTTGAGTTTTACTATAGAATTTTCATGATGTGATAGAATTTATCCAGTTTCTCAGTACTGTGTGGAATCATTATGTGATATATTTGCTTCCTAATAATATTTTTGTGGTGTTTAAGTAGATAATAAGTAGCAATATAAACTCAAATATCTCTGAGAAATTACTGAAAATTCAGAATTTTGTAAAGGGATGGGTAGTTTCTAAAATGGCTCCTGGGACTGTATTGTTGGTTGTATATAAAAACAAGATGTTGGAGTAAAGGGCTGCTGTGAAATGCCTGTACGCTCTGTATGTGCGCATCTCAAAGCCTAAGGAGTGTGTGTGTGAGATTATACTGACAATCAGTGATGGCTCAGAGTCCTCAAGAAATGGAAGACTTGATGCTTGTGCCCCAGTGAAAGGATGTGGCTTGTAGGCGTGACCTAGCATTTGGCTGAAGGATATTAACAGGGACAGGGTGGATGTTTCTAAGAAAGAGAAACAGTCAAGACTTGAGGGAATGGGATGAACAGAGAAAGTAGCTTAACCATACATATGCTATCGTGTAAAATAGATAACCGGTGAGAAGTTGCTTTGTCACACAGGGAGCCCAGTCTGGAGCTCTGTGGTGGCCTAGAGGGATGGGGCAGGGGAGGGGGGGAGGCTGAAGAGGGAAGGGATAGGTGTATAATTATGCCTGGTTATTGTCTGGCAGGAACCAGCAAATATTGTAAAAATTAAAACAAACAAACAAAAAAAATGAAATTCGAAGAGAAATTGCATGTGGTGAAAGGGTAATAGTGGCCTCCCCAACCAAAGCATGATGTGCCCTGACGCAGGCCCCCTGCTCTCCTCAGCTAAGGCAGGGCCCTCCCGCCACCCACCCAGTGCGAGAGCTCCGGGGACACCGGCTCCAGGACCAAATCTTCCCTCCAGTAGCTGACCAGAGAAGTGAGCGGCAGGCTGTACCCGTCGTGCCCACCCCAGCAGACAGCGGTCCCAGAGTCGCAGCAACAACCTCTGTGTGGCCAACAGTCGTCTCCGCCGCCTGCCTGCCCCTCCTGCTTCACTGAAGGCTGGAGGACAGCCTTCCTGGAGCAGCTGGTACTTCAGACCCCGCCCTTTCTGGGCCCGCGGCTTTCTGCTGGGTGTGCCCTGGCCAAGAGGCTGGCGGAGCTATAGCGCCGGCCCAGCCATTGGTCGGCGCCGAAGTGGCCCCGCCCCTTCCGCTTCTGTATATAAAGTCTGAGTCTCTCAGTCGCGCCCAACTCTTGGCCACTCCATGGACTGAGGCTCGCCAGGCTCCTCTGTCCATGGGGTTCTCCAGGCAAGAATACTGGAGTGGGTTGCCATGCACTCCTCCAGGGGAATCTTCCCAACCCAGGGATGAAACCCATGTCTCCAGAATTACAGGCAGACTCTATGATCTGAGCCACCAGGAAAGCTTGTATGTAAAAGGAGCCCCATTTGGGACCCAGTGAAGACTTTTTGAGAGACTCGAGTGCCACCCTCTGGGTCTGTTAGGTTTCCAGTCACAGTCGTTATTCCTTGTTCCAACAAGTCAGCTCCTGGTTTATTGACCTGTCACATGGTGAGCAGAAGGAGCAGTAACAAAAGTTGCAGGGACATTACCAAATTCACATACGTCAGAGGGAAATTAGGCTCAGATGGGAGAGCGTGAGGGAAGAGAGTAGGTTGTGGGGCTGAGCCCTTTCCACAGACAGCCCTGGGTGCTAAAGGTCCTTTCCTAGTGCGTCTTTTTCGTCACTCTTGACTGGCCCTCTTTCACCTTCCAAGAGAAGCTCTCCTTTACAGGCTCAAGTCTAACTTGATCTACTTCTCAGCCTCCTTCCCCACCAACGGGCCAGTTAACTCTCATTTCGGTCCTATCCCTTTTCTGTTTATCTTCACTCTGGTTGACACAGTCCAGGCTTTAAATGCCTGCATGTCTGTTCCTCCCTCAATGAATGTGAGTTTGAGCAAACTCCAGGAGATGGTGAAGGACCAGGAAACCTGGTGTGCTACAGTCCATGGGATCGCAAAGAGTCTGTCGCCACTGAGTGACTGAAAAACAGCAGCAGCTCGTCCCTTCCTTCTGATTAGCCCCAGAAGCCTGTATCCAGACTGCTTGCTTGACACTTCTTCTTGGATGTGTACTAAGCGTCCGAATTCAACGTGCATTAAGGGAGCCACTTCTGTCGCTCTGCCTCAGATGCGTGCCTCACTCAATGCCCTCTCACCGTCCAGCCTCAGGTAGTAGCAACTGGAGCTTGCACTCGGCTCAGGCCAGGAAGCTGAAATCACCCCAGGCTTCCCTCCTTCACTAGAATCCCACATCCCACCCAGAAGGTAATACCTTTGTTTTCATGTTTAATCTTGTGAAACAAGGGTGACAAGTCCTAGCACTCATCTAAGTACATTTTAACGTACATTTTAAGAATAATGTACATTAAAAGAACTCTATTACCAGTGGGAATTTGACAGGTCATATTGTATACAGCTCAATTATTCCAAACTGCTGAGTGTGTATAAATTGAGTAGGCCAGCCTGTTACTGGTCAGTACATGCCTAATGCTTATGGACTCAGTCATGTCCCAGTTTTTGCAATCCTTTAGACTGTAACCTATAAGATGGGTATGTGGTGCATATCTATGAAAAGATGCTAAAATCTCTAATACATTGTTTTCTGATCATATAATTTGATTTAGTTTAAAAATTCTAGATGAATATGCATTCTTTAGACAACTGTTTTGAAAATCCAATCATTGTATCACCTGACAGATGTGCAGGAATTAATTGTGGAGGTTAAAGTCTCACTTTGACAGCAGACAGTTTGAGAGTAAACTCACCACAGAACTCCCTAAGTTATTCTGACTGGACGTTTACAATTTACAATTCAGGCCTGTCCAGAACTGGACTTTCACTTGTGTTTAGAATAACCTACATCCCCAGTATTCATCTCCATTACCTGTAATGCAGTGTACTCAGAGCCAAGGTGGCAGCTGGTATTTGGAAAAGCACTCTGAGGGTCTTTAGTAAGAAATTGTCTCATTTGCTGGGAACTTATATTCAGAATTGGATGACAGGAAGGTATGCGCTTCTTCTTACTGAGGGAAATAACATGTTTATTCTAGCTCAGGCCAAGAAAAAAAAATATTGTCCTCTGGCCTTAGCTTTATCAAATTCTTACATCCTTCATGAATGTAAACATGGAAAAGACTTGTAGACAGAAACTAACTAGAAATAATGCAGTTTCTTCAAGCTTGAGAACTTAGTCTAAAGCTTCTTGGTTTTAAAGGCATTTCTTTATTTTTTATCTTTTAATTGAAGTATAATATACTGTTGTGTTAATTTCAAGTGTACAGCAAAATGATTCAGGTATACATATATATTTCTATATATACATATATATAATCTATATAAAATATGCATATATATTATATTCCAGATTATTTTCCATTATAGCTTATTGTAAGATACTGAATATAAATCCCTGTGTTATGCAGTGGGTCCTGGTTATTTATTTCATAGTCTATATTTCTTGTTTTTTGTTGTTAATTTTTAATTGAAGTGTCATTGCTTTACAGAATTTTTTTTTTGATTTGTCTGTCATACATCAACAATAATCAGCCATGGGTACACCAATATCCCCTCCCCCCGAGGTCTCCCTCACATCTCCCTCCACATTCCACCCTTCAGCCTGTCTCAGAGTCCTTGTTTGAGCTCCTTGAGTCATACAGCAAATTCCCATTGGCTATCTATTTTACATATGGTAACAATTAGAACTGGACATAGAACAACAGACTGATTCCAAACAGGAAAAGGAGTATGTCAAGGCTGTATATTATCACCCTGCTTATTTAACTTGTATGCAGAGTACATCATGAGAAACACTTGGCTGGAAGAAGCACAAGCTGGAATCAAGATTGCCAGGAGAAATATCAATAACCTCAGATATGCAGACAACACTACCCTTATGGCAGAAAGTGAAGAGGAACTAAAGAGCGTCTTGATGAAAATGACAGAGAAGAGTGAAAAAGTTGGCTTAAAGCTCAACATTCAGAAAACTAAGATCATGACATCTTGTTCCATCACTTCATGGGAAATAGATGGAGAAACAGTGAAAACAGTGACTGACTATTTTTGGAGGGCTCCAAAATCATTGCAGATGGTGATAGCAGCAATGAAATCAAAAGACACTTACTCCTTGGAAGGAAAGTTATGACCAACTAGACAGCCTATTAAAAAGCAGAGACATTACTTTGCTAGCAAAGGTCCATCTAGTCAAGGCTACGGTTTTCCCAGTGGTCATGTATGGATGTGAGAGCTGGACTATAAAGTAAGCTGAGTGCAGAAGAATTGATGCTTTTGAACTGTGGTGTTGGAGAAGACTCTTAAGAGTCCCTTGGACTGTAAGGAGATCCAACCAGTTCATCTTAAGGAGATCAGTCCTGGCTGTTCATTGGAAGAACTGAGATTGAAGCTGAAACTCCAGTACTTTGGCCACCTGATGTGAAGAACTGACTCATTTGAAAATATCCTGATTCTGGGAAAGATTGAGGGTAGGAGAAGAAGGGGATGACAGAGGATGAGATGGTTGGATGGCATCACTGACTCAAAGAACATGAGTTTGGGTAAGCTCTGGGATTTGGTGATGGACAGGGAAGCCTGGCGTGCTGCGGTTCCTGGGGTCGCAAAGAGTCAGACACGACTGAGCAACTGAACTGAATTGTAAATTTCTATGTTAATCTCTCCATACATCTCCCCTTCTCCCTCTTCTCCTCCTTTCCTATGTCCGTTTCTCCATTGCTGCCCTGAAAATAAATCATCAGTGCCATCTCTTAAGATTCCATATATATGTGTCAGTATATGATATTTATATTTCTCTTTCTGACTTACTTCACTCTGTATAGTAGCCTCTAGTTTTTTCCACCTCATTAGAACAGATTCAAGTGTATTCATTTTTATGGCTGAGTAGTATTCCATTATATATATATATATATTATATATATATATATATATCTCATAACTTTTTTATCCATTCATCTGTTGATGGGCGTCTATGTTGCTTCCACTGTTCTAGCTATTGTAAATAGTGTTGCAATGAATTTTGGGATACATGTGCTTTTTTAAGTTTTGATTCCCTCAGGGTATATGACTGGGAGTGGGATTTCTGGGTCATATGGTGGTTTTATTCCTCACTTTTTAAAGGTTTTTCCATACCATCTCCCATAGTGGCTGTATCAGTTTTCATTCCTACCAACAGTGCAAGAGGGTTCCCATTTCTCCACACCCTCTCCAGCATTTATTATTTGTAGACTTTTTGATGATGGCCATTCTGACTGGTATGAGGTGGTATCTCATTGTAGTTTTGATTTACATTTCTCTAGTAATGAGTGATGTTGATCATCTTTACATGTGCTTGTTAGCCATCTGTATGTCTTCTTTGGAGAAATGTCTCTTCAGGTCCCTTCCCCACTTTTTGATCGGGTTGTTTACTTTTCTGGTATTGAGTTGTATGAACTGCTTGTATATTTTGGAAATTAATTCTTTATCAGGTGTTTCCTTTGCTATCATTTTCTCCCATTCTGAGGGTTGTCTTTTCACCTTGCTTGTAGTTTCCTTTGCTGTGAAAAAGCTTTTAAGTTTACTTAGGTCCCACTTGTTTATTTTTGTTTTTATTTCCATTACTCCAGGAGGTGGGTCATAGAAGATCTTGCTTTGATTTATGTTATCGAGTGTTATGCTTATGTTCTCCTCTAAGAGTTTAATAGTTTCTGCTCTTACATTTAGGTCTTTGAACCATTTTGAGTTTATCTTTGTGTATGACATTAGATAGTGATCTAATTTCATTCTTTGGCGCATATCTGTCCAGTTTTCCCAGTGCCACTTATTGAAGAGGCTTTCTCTACCCCATTGTATATTCTTCTTCCTTTGTCAAAATAAAGTACCCATAAGTTGCATGGGTTTGTCTCTGGGTTCTCTATCTCATTCCAGTAGTTTGTATTTCTTAATCCCAAACTTCTAACTTATCTTTCAACCCCAAAGGGGAGTCCTTTGGTAACCAAAAGTTTTTCTTCTAAGCAAATTTGTTTGCATCATTTTGTATCATCCATACTAAGTGATGCAAAAGTGAAAAGTGAAAATGTTAGTAGCTCAGTCGTGTCCAGCTCTTTGCAAGCCCATGAACTATAACCCTCCAGACTCCTTTGTCCATGGAATTATCCAGGCAAGAATACTGGAGTGGGTTGCCATTCTCTTCTCCAGGGGACCTTCCTGGCCCAGGAATTGAACATAAGTCTCCTGCATTCCAGGCAGATTCTTTACCAGGTGAGTTACTAAGGAGTAAGTAAGTCACCATCTGATACTTCATTTAAGGTAATAATCTCTAGGTCCATTCATGTTGCTGGAAATTGCATTACTTCATTCTTTTTTATGGTTGAGTAATATAAAGTCATTTTAGATATATGTTAAGAATTTTATTTTAATCTACATGAACCTTGGAAATGATTTAAGCAGTGATACGTATTGAGTTTTGTTGGAATCCATCTTTCTTCCACATGTACATTATGCTTGTATATACATAATATAGCATATAATGCACACACACACATATATATAGTTGATTTAAGTATTATATACTATATATCTCTGGCATATATCAACTATGGTATATGATACATAGAGAGTATTTTACATAGTATACTATATATATTCAAAAGTTTCTTGTGTCAATGTTTCTAAAATTCTGTTTTCCCTTTCTCTGACTAAACATTTTAAACACTTTTAAAAATAGACAACCTACCAATACTTGAAAAGAGATTTAAGCACATCAGTGACAAATATTATGGTATTTCCTCATATCATTCATGGTGCTTGATTTATAAAGAAAAAAGGTATTTGAGTGGCATCCACCCAGAGGCTTTTCAGGGAAGCTGAACAGATGCCCACCACCCTACTTCTTCTGTAAAAAGGAAGGAAAGTCAGGTCAATTGGCAGCTTTTGATAAATTGCTTACAGTCAGTCATGGTTTGGGATAAAGCTTTTTCCTTTTTTTTTTTCTTGCAAGAGTAACCATTTTAATCAATAAATATCCATTCCAAGCATTTAAATATTAATGCAAGTGAATTTAAAGCTAGGAAGAAAGGAAAAGAAAAGGCAAAAATGCACAGGAACTGAGGGGATTTTTAAGTTCAAAAGTAAAATTCAGGTTGGTAAAATGACCAAAACAAATTGTGGCCACAGTCTATTGGTAGGAAAAGCAGGTTTTAAGTGAAAATTAAAATGAAGGTAAGAAATATTTTCATCATCAGTGAGGTTACTGTTGCTGAGAAATGAATGAGCACAGCTAAGGACTTCAGCACTGAGGGGCAAAGTGAAATGCGCGGAAGGTGAAGTAGGTTTGCAAGAAATTAAAAAAAAAGAGAGAGAGCTTTTAAAAATGTTTACAGAATGTATATTTAACAATTAAAGTTGTATTGATTTTGTTTTATTCCTTAATATATGAGAAAGCTTTGTGTGCTTGCTAATATGGGAGGGCAACACGTGATGACGTAACCGTTGTCCTTCCAAACGTGGTAAACCTCTCTTGACCGAGCATACAGTCAAGGCCATAGCAGGTCTCAACCATCAGTGTAAAGACATGCTAAGTTATGTATTGTTCCCTGAAAATTTTGAGGAAAACAGATCTCAGAAGAGAGTCATATGACTAAACATACTTTGATCACTTTTAAATGAGCCATTCTTTACCTGGCTTGAAATATGGAATCGATTCTCAGTCTAGACATCACTGCAATTCCATTCTTAGTGAACATGTCTCATTTCATTAAAAGATACATACTCTCGACTTTCCTAGAATGGCCTTTGCTAGCAAGACTCAGAATGGCTCAGAGTTTAGTGGAGACGTTGCTAAATATTAAACATTGGCGGGCCCACATAAGATTAGTCAGTCATGAAGTGGATGTGTTCCATCCTTCAGCCTCACTTTTTGTTTCAATTCTGTTCATTCAGAACATCAGACAGGCAACCAATAAACAGAGCATTTACGCTGTTCCAGGCACTGTTCTGAGGGCTTCAGAGCCATCCTGAGTGAATCAGATAATGTCCTGCCTTGTGAAGCTAACATTCCTCAGGAAAAGGGCCCTCTAACATAAGAAAATGAATCCAAGAAACCTGAAAAAATGTGAGTCAAAGCCATTTTATACTTGAAGATTAGAAGAAGTCTTAAGCATTTGTTTGATTTCTATTTTATAGCTGTTAAATAAAAATAAAACATGTTTTTCAGAATACCACCCCCCAAAAGAAGGTAACAAAACAAATTATTTATAGTGTTTAATGACTCCCTTGAATATAAGTCTCTTAAAATTTATGACAATCATGTCACACTTGTACTTGGATCAAACCATGAAGAATTCAAAGGAGTATGTTTTTGTAATTTACATACATAGGATAGAGAATTAATACTGAAGATAGAATAAGAGAAACTTTTTCCTAGAATTCTTAGCTTAAGTCCAAAATACAACCTAAAATGATATTAGCATAATTTTCAACACTTTCAACATAATGGAACACTTACTAAAACTGAATCAACAGAACTGATTAGTTAAAATGTTGAAAGTGTTAGATTAAATTCCTTACAAAAGCAAATGCAGGACCTGAAGGAAGACTAAAGCCATTGGAAGATAACAACTGGATGGAGTATTTTTATTGAAAAAACAATTGTAAGGAGAATGGAAGACAAAGGACATATTTTTTTTTGCTTGTTTGTTTTTAAGTCACAAGAGAAATGCGGGCACCTGGCAATTACAGAAGTGTTCCATAATTACTATTTAAGATTACCTTCTCCTAGTAATAAATTGTAAACACTGATGGGATTTTACAAAGATTTAAAATCTAAGTGCATGGATTGAAAACTTGAGGACCAATTTCCTTTCTAGCCCATAATTCCTTAGTTCAACATTAACATCTATCTTCACTCTTGTTAATAAGAAAAGTTCTATTTCCTTTGATTTTTTAAATTTTTATAGAAAGCCAGAAATGTTGTATATAAAGCTCTATATTTCTTAAATTCTACAGCACTTGATGGATTTTGAGACAGTATGCTGCATATCAGTTTTTAGTCAGAATGACTAAATAGTTTTTTTTTTTATTTTTCAGGAGAGCCAATTATGGAAAGATTTAAACAATGTCTGGGTAATTCTTTTCAGCATTGTGAAATGTTTGTGTTATGTAATTTTTAATTATAAATAATTATAGATTGTTACTAACTATATATTGGGGCTTTCCTGGTGTCTCTAGTGCTAAAGAATATGCCTGCTAATGCAGAAAACATAAGTGATACAGGTTCCATCCCTGGGTTAAGAAGATCTCTTGGAGGAGGGCACTCCAATATTCTTGCCTGGAGAATCCCATGGACAGAAGAGCCTGGTGGGCTATAGTCCATTGGGTTGCAAAGAGTGGGACATGAATGAAGTGACTTAGCACACAGACACAAAGTAACTGTATATATGTAATTTTACATAATCATATAGATATCTACATATATAATAACTTTTATTTGGAAATAAACAATACTCTTGTATTTCCTGTAAACCAGTAGTAAGTTTCAGTCTTCTCCCTTCTTTCTCCACAACAGTTTCACCTAATGACACCATTTTGTAACCAATAACTTTGAGATACCTTGTCTATGTCCTTGACTTATAGCTATGAAGAAAATCCCCTGGAGAAGATGTGTCTGTATTTGCTAGTCCTTTATCATGACCTTTCTTGTATATCCTGTTGGGGTCCCTCCAACGTCACCATTGCTGGCACTGTGTCTATGTCTTTTCAGAACAGTGCTTCTTGATGATGCCATTGGAGTTAGTGGAGGGCAGGGACCATAATAAAAAAGGTTCCTGCTCTTGTTTTATTTTATAATGTGGATTTAGAAGGTGAGAAATTAAATTGCTTACATACAAAAATACCAGTATTAAAATCTTCTTGGTTAATAGGTATCCTTGTGTGAGTTGATGGCATTCAACTGGGAGGGGAATGTGTTCAACTTTATGTTCATAAAAACTGGTCTGGGTTATAGATGGTGGAGAAACAGTGGTTAGGCTGGTCTGTGCTCTGAAGCCAAGATATTGACACTTAAATATTATGTTCGTCGTGAAAAGATCACTCACTCTCAACATTTTTTCTTCATTGCTACTAGTGGTATTGTGTGTGTGTGTGTGTGTGTGTGTGTGTCTCTGTATTTTTCTTCCTTAACAAATTCTCCTGAATATATTTTGGTCCATTTTGAAAATGTGAATGCTGTCCTTTCATTTGCTTTTTATCCCTTGTGTGAGGGGAATGCTAGCTAATGAATTATTCCTTAAGTTATCAACTGTAGTAAACATTTTAAATTGCACATCTGTTGTTTATTCTGGTGCTCCAATATATTCTGACATAAAGTTCAGAGCACAGTTCCATGTAGGCTCTGCCCAGTAGAACTTGGATAATTCTGTAGGGGTGAGGGATAGATAGCTACAGTAATGGACCTGTGGTTTCAAGCTGAGACAAATACAATGGGAGAAGGAGTTGTTTTTCTCTGACAGCAAAGGTCAGACTTGACCTGGAAGTGCTTGTTGGGGTGGACCTGGCTTCAGCTTCCCATCTGAGTAGTATTTCCTGGTTTGCAAACTTTGACCTGAGAGCAAAGTAGCTGAACTTTGCCTGTGTAGATAATATGCAATTCCAGTTTGTATTTTTGTTCTTTAATTTTCAAAACAGAAATCATGACCCAACTTACCCATAAACACTCAGGTTATGAAATCTCAATTTAAATAAATTAGCCTGAGAATAATACTGTAATTTCAGAGCAATATTGAATGCAAACATTCAGAAATATCTATGCAATGATATGAAAATCATTGTGATGTTTATGGGTAATACACAAAGTTGCTGTTAATACTTATTGTGGTTTGCTGTCTCCATAAAATTAAAAAGAGATGCTAAATTTTAGTTAAGGATTAGTGAAAATAAATATGTGATTACATCCTGGCTTTGAGTTCACTGACCTAGTGAATTCTATTCATGAAGAACTGAGTAATATTGATGGAGAGAATGTAATGGCCCTTTCTTAGCTTAGCTTACCCAAATAAAGAACATCCACAATCTGATTCAGTCTCTAGATAGTTATCACATACATAGTGCTGGGATATTCTTAGTACTTTTGTTCATGTTTATCTTTATATTCAGATGAACAGTATCAAAGTAGAGTTCCAACACCCCATGCCACTGAAAATCCTACATAGGATACTTTTTATTTCCCTAGACAATTTCTAGAAATTCAGTTTCCAAGTTTCTCAAATTGTAGGAGAGACTCCCAGATCATATTTTATTTCAAAGAAGGTACAACCAATTGAAAAAAGTACCATAAATTAAAAAAAAGAAAAACAGTATGAAACGTAAAGTCCTCTTTAAGACACATCATGTCTTAACATCAAAGACAGTTGTTCTTTTAACTGTGGGACATGCAAACTTTGGAGAAGGTGATGACACCCCACAACAGTACTCTTGCCTGGAAAATCCCAACAACGGAGGAGACATGGCTGCAGTCCATGGGGTCTCAAAGAGTCGGACACGACTGAGAGACTTTGCTTTCACTTTTCACTTTCATGCACTGGAGAAGGAAATGGCAACCCACTCCAGGGTTCTTGCCTGGAAAATCCCAGGGATGGCGGAGCCTGGTGGGCTGCTGTCTATGGGGTCACACAGAGTTGGACACGACTGAAGTGACTTAGCAGCAGCAGCAGCATGCAGACTTAAAAACTTCAGGATATTTATTATTCAAATAGTATTTATTGAGATCTTATGGAGTGCTGTGTAATATGCTAGCTACTTTAAACCTCACAGAATTCTGCAGGATCAAATTAAGGAGCCTGATTTTACAGATGTGGAGTGAGTGACAGTCCCTCAGTCGTGCCCAACTCTTTGCGACCCAATGGACTGTAGCCCACCAGGCTCCTCTCTCCATGAATTCTCCAGGCAAGAATACTGGAGTGGGTTGCCATTTCTTTCTCCATATAGATGGAGACTAAGGTTTTGTGACTCCAGTAGAGTAATTCTGACTCTTAATGTGAGAGCATTTAATAGAAGCCATATCTCAGGGCTTGGGGTTGATGCTATTATAGAAAAGAACTAAGTAGGCAATAGCACATGGCCGGACATGGAAAACTCCTTTCTATTGGAGTTATTTTGTAACAAAGACCTCTTGGGGGAGACCCATATCAGGTCCCTACAATTAATGTCAAGTATGAGCTCAGCTGGTAAAGAATCCACCTGCAATGCAGGAAACACTGGTTCAATCCTGGGTCGGAAAGATTTGCTGGAGAAGGGATAGGCTATCCACTTCAGTATTCTTGGGCTTCCCTGGTGGCTCAGCTGGTAAAGAATCTGCCTGCAATGTGGGAGACCTGGGTTCAGTCCCTGGGTTGGGAAGATTCCCTGGAGAAGGGAATGGTTACCCACTCCAGTATTCTGGCCTGGAGAATTCCATGGACTATATAGTCCATGGGGTCACAAAGAGTCAGACATAACTGCACGAATTTCACTTCACTTTTCACATGAAACATCAAGAGTTCTCTACAGCTGTTCTCCTTTGTTGATGATGCATTTACATTTATTTTTACTTGGCTGAAGGTCTTTGTGGCAACTCCCTCTTCTGACTTGTTAATCTGTTTTGTCTGCTAGATGCTGAGCTATATGTGGTGAACAGTCAAGGTGCCCCTGAATGTTGAAGGCAGGTCTGGCATTTCTCCTGGCAGTTCCTCCAATTTCCTTTTCTTTGTTCAAATCCATCAGGCTCCCAGTAGGGAGAGGTCCCTCTTTTGTCCCTTTATTGACCCTCACTCTTAGGAGATTCCATCAGTCCTTTTGGACTCAGCTTTCTACTTCTAGGCACCACATTCTCAAATTTATAATGTCAATCAGAACTTTGCCTTTGGCCCCAGATTTACATACGTTACTTCATAATTATCTTTTGCTTGATATACTACTAATACTTTTTTCCTTTAATCAAGCATATTAACTTCTACCCCAAACTGTACTCTTTTTCAGCAGATGTGACTATCAACCTGGTCAGAAAAGTCATGTGTTAGGAATCTTCTTTAATTCCTTTTCACTTGGCTTTCTCCTCCAAATATCCACCAATAATCCTGACAATTCTGCACCAAAAGTATCTCAACAAATTTGAATTCTTTCCATTTTAACGACTGGCCCGCTATTCATGGATGACCAAATTCATTCTTTTCAAGAGATATCTACATTAGCTATTAATACTCACTAGACACCAGATACCATTCTATCCACGAAGGGCACTGAACCAAAGCAAACCTAGACTCTTACAGAACTTAAAATAAACATTTATTGTTACTGTTGTTTAGTTGCTAAGTTGTGTCTGACTGCTTTCTACCCCATGGACTGTAGCCCGCCAGGTTCCTCTGTCCATGAGGTCTCCCAGGCAAGAATACTGGAATGGGTTGCCATTACCTTCTCCAGGGGATCTTTCCTACCCAGGGATTGAACATGAGTCTCTTCTATTTCCTGCATTGACAGGAGGATTCTTTACCACTGAGCCACTAGGGAAGACTCAAACATTTATTGACCTCTTCTATTTGTATAATGTATGGCAGTAACTCTCTTGGGAGAAAGAGTATATTACAGTGTACTTTGTTCTCTGTGTAAGTTTGACTACTGATTGTTCCCATGTCTTTGAACATAACAAGGTAGAATCAAAGTCCTGTCCAGTCATTGAACTTCTAGGTTTCACATAGGTTGTAATAAATTATTACCAAGTAAATCATAACCCAAAACACAGATGTTCACAGTATTTAAACTGTTCTTTAAGGATTTATAGAACTTTCCATGAATAATAATAGCACTTGATCCACTGTGATTATTTAAATTATATGTCATTTATGAGACCTGTCTTGTTATAATACTCTTTCTTCTATTCGTTACAAGATGATTGTTTCAAAACTATTTGCATCATTGCTTAGTCTCAAAATGTCTTGTTAACAAAAAGATTTAGGATTTTGAATGTCAGTCAACCTAGAAAACACGTCGAGTTTCACTGTTTGAGATCAGAAGAACAATAAAAAAATTAAATCAACTTTTGTAAAAAATAATCTAAGAAACTTAGACAAGTATCTTAGCAGAAGTGTTTCTTTTTTGTTTGGCACCAATGGGATTTAACAACCATTAGGATTTTGATAAACATGATTTTTTCCTTTTTCACAAGAAGCACAGAAGTTAGTAATTTGATAAGGCAAGAAGCAATATTTTCATTTAAAATGATATTCTCTAATTTTTTTCTACTAACATTTAAATTACTTTGGTTAGTTCTTGAAATGATGGATCCAGCAATAAATTAATCCTTAATAGATGATCAAAGCAAATTTTAAAATCTGAGAGTAAATGTTAATTTTTGAAATAAAGAAACTATCAGAAATTTAATTTTTTACTATACATTTCTATAGGAGTATAATTTTAATTAATAAATGACATTATGTTTGCAGGATCCTAATAAAGATTTTATTTCCCAAATTACACAGGGCAGTCATATGAGTACAAGCATTAAAGCTCTTCAGATAATATTTATTTTTCATTTTATGTGAATATTTATTTTAAAAAGTTCTTCATATGTTAATACTTGCATAGACCAAACTGTTAAACTTTATAAGGTATTGTTTCAGGGTGACTTGCTATTTTTAAAAACATGTGTACATTCTAACCACATTAATTTCCATGAAAATAAAACTTCCCCAATTTTATTAAAGAGAAAATGTAGCAGAAATTCAGCAACCCATGGCCTAGCATAGTGGTGGTGGTGGTGATTTAGTTGCTAAATCATGTCTGACTCTTTCGACCCCATGGACTATGTATAGCCCACCAGACTCCTCTGTCCATGGGATTCCCAGGCAAGAATACTAGGTGGGTTCCATTTCCATCTCCATGACACACATGTTGAACCCTCATTTCTTGCATTTCAGGTGATCTCCTGCATTGCAAGTGGATTCTTTACCATTTAGCCATGAGGAAAGCCCCATAGCCTAGCATATAAATATCAAAAAGCAAACCAGAATTCCTCCCCTTATTTCAAATACTTAGTGTTCTTACTATTGGGAAGTGATCTCATTTATCCGTTAGTTTCCTTAGAATGCCTCACCTAGTGCCTCACATGTATTCAGAGCTTCATAATTGTCTCTTGAATAAAGGAAAACGTCTCATATTAAATTAATTGTTTCCATGAATTACTTACACTTTCACATGATTTTCTTTTATTTTGTTAAATTCATAGAACACCATCGTGAGTGACAAGAGGGCCATGCATGTTACTTTATAATTTTAAACATAGTGGCAAAGTCACAACATGGTTGTGGTCATTTGGACTTTCTGTTTTCACTTTTCTTTTATCTTCACTTCTACAGTCTTTGCATAATGCCTAACAAATTTACTAAGCCCAAATATGAACAATTTTCTTGATGGTCAGTATTCATTTCTGCTTATTTTCTGTTTTCATTCTTTGATTTTTTTTTTTTCTTAAGTTTTAACCAACAGGAACTATGGCATTAAAAGTCTTGAAAAGTCTTATCTCCAATGGATATTTTGTCTCCCTCCCAAATTTAGTGAATGCCACAGGGACAGAGGAGCCTGGCAGGGGGCCACAAAGAGTTGGACAGGACTGAGCACAATGGAACCCAGGTAGAAATGGTGAGTAAAGCTCCCTGGTGCTTCCTCCCCCTCCCGGATGAGTTTCATATTACAGTCTGAGAAGTTTATATTGTAAATACACATAATTTACAGAAAGTTTCCAGTCCATATGTGTATCCTCAACTTTCTACTGGTACCTTGTTCATCTCGAAGTTTATCTTTCATTTAAAAGAATGCTCTATTATTATGGTGTATTTGTTTGCATACAAATTCAAATAAACCCACGTTAAAATAGCTTAATATTATAAACCTCAAAAAATATGACTGTGGAATGGACAACAAAGAATTATTTTAACTTTATTAGTGTAATGATTACATTATAGTTTTGCATGTAAATGTTTAGTCTTTAGAGATGCAAGTTGGCATGTGTAGGGGTAGAAGAACGTGATATCTCCGATTTGCTTAAAAATTACATTATCGACAAATCAGTAAAAGAAAAATTACATACTTGAATCAACTGTAACCAAATTTTGAAAGAAATTGATTCCCAGTAATAGGCATATGGGATTCATTATACTGTTCACTCTAATTTGGGTCCTGATTTCTTTTTCAAATTGAAGTTTAAAGCATGTATTTAAGTGTGATCATTAGAAAACTTTGACAGCTATCCCCAAGTAGATATAAAATTCATGCACATTTGGGACTAGAGAAAGGAATTTACTAATACCAAAGGTGGGAATGTAAAAAAATAAAAACAACAGAAATTGTGTCTGAGATGTGAGGGTAATTTGAACCATTCAGATAGATATTAAATACCCTGGGAACCAAGCATTTCCTTAATATCAGTTCACAGCTACATTGTAAAGCCCAATCAGAGTGAAACAACCTTTGCTTATGAGAGAAGAAATAGATGTCTGAGAAAGGGTGCCGCGTGGTACACGGAACATGTGAAGCCCGGGGTAAGCGGTGCTACCAAAGCCCAGCGTTTTCAGCCAGCGTGTCTGCTTCCTGTTCCTCCCACAGGCTTTGAATGTGTAATTCGTTTTCCTGTTAGACATGATGGAATTTAAACAGACACATTGTTTCATAGCATTCATTTAAATAACTCACAGCAGCCAAAATCCTCTTAGAGTAACTTTCAAGAGGATTTTGAGACCAGAATCCAGATTAGAGGTAGCACTTGCTTTAAGAGATGTTTAGGCTCCTGATGATAACAGCCTTGGTTATGAGAGGCTTATTCTACACCAGGAATTATACTGAAGACTTTTTCTCACTGTGCCACTTGGTGCTCACAGAAGACCTACGACAGAGGTTCTCTTTTAAGAATTGTTTTATGGAGGATGATTGATGAAAACTTGTCCATATTTAGTCCATATAACATAATGAGTTTGGAGATAAGTTTACACCCATGAAACCTAGTGATAATAAATATCAGTTCCCATTTTCCAGATGAGAAAATTAAGAAAATGTAGAGAAGTTAAACGACTGTCTCAAATTCCCATCACTAATAAACAGAGAAAGTGAGGTCAAGCCAAACCTGCCCACGGTCAGTGTCCAGATCTAACTCTTTTGAACCAGGAGAACATCCCTGGACCAATGATGAGAACTGACTTGCCCATCTCACTAGCCATCACTAATTACAGTTCTTGTTTCTTTTCTTTTCCTTTTTTTTTTTTTTAAAGCAAATATCCCAATTAACCACATTGCTGAATTACATTTTCTGTGGTAACTGCTAGTTATCTCTTTGGTCACAACTGTGCATAATTACTCTCCATCTTATTTTGATCTACCTTCTTTTTCTGTCTCACTGCATCACCCTCAACTATTCTGTATTGAATAGAATCAACCTCCCAAAAGACCTCTCTCAATCTACAGCTGAATACAAACAGCTTCTCCACTTCAGTAAAAAGTAAGTACATTGATGTGGAAACTACTTTCCAGGGGGGAAAAAAAAAAAGCTCTATTTTTTAAATTGTCCTGTGCATGTAAAAGCCTTGGATGTCTACAACCCAGAAAGCTTAATTAGGGTTATATTTGGAAGAACTGGAGGATATATTTTAATTAGATAGCTTTAAAAATGTTTTTTATTACAATGTTGTATTCACACGTTAAGTCCTCAGGTACTGTATTTATAACTTGTAGCAAACTCAGAAAAGGAGGAGGATATTTCTAGAACAGTAAAATGATGGAGCATATGAAATGCTGAATTCTGCTTCCTTTGTTACCATTAAAAGAGACCGGGTGAAGAGAACTCAAACCTCAGTGTAATATGTTTGAAACTTCCTCTGAGTTTACGATTTCAAATGTTTTTGAAATTTAAAATCAGTTTCTATTTTAAAATATCATAAATGTAAAGATAAAGAGATTCAGATCAGGTTGAGTCAGTGAATATTTCAATTGTACTTAACTGTAAAAATAGCTGAAAAAAATAAAACAATAAATAACAAAAATAAAACAAATGACTGAAATAAAAAGCTAAAGTAACTGAAAAAATGCAGCATGCCTAAACCAGCTTCCATTAGAAGTCAAAAGTATTCATGATGAAAGCAACTGACATTACTTCCAGATAACTGAAACAGTTTTCAAATAAAATGCTGTGCATGTTTGGTGTTTGTGTGCATGTGTGGTTTGTGTCTGGGTGAAAGAATAAAATGATAGAATAACTAGTTCTGACTAGCAGACTGAATATTCAATTAAAAGATTTTGAATGCAAGGCAATTTCTCAGAAAGGATATAAAATCAGAAGTCCTTGGTGATAACAGCTTTATTTGTATTTCTAAGGTACAGACTAGTTTAATCCTGGCCCCTGTTTTAAAAGTACTTGGAAAAAAATTAACAAAACAAACAAAAAGAAAACACTTTGTTTATTCCAAGAGGTACTTTTTTTTTTCCTCCTTAAAAAAAAAGTAAAACAAGTTCACCCAACTCAAGTCAGTCTGGTGTTTGAGAGAACAATAAAGTCTTCAGAAACTTTCCTTTTGATGTTCCCAATTAAACACTTATACCTACTTAATTTTTTAATGTCAGGGAGATCAAGATTTGTCTGATCAACACAGGGAGACGACTCTGAGGATGGAGAGGCTTGTAGTGTTAAATCACAAACTCACAATCCTTTGAGGATGGAGATATCACATAGGTAAGTAATTGGAATGATTTTATGATAACTAAAACACTAAAGAAGTAGCTGATGAATTTACTTAACGGTCTCTTTTTTGTCAGTGAGTGGATCAGCTAAGAAGGACAGCTTTTCAGTTATAAGAATGCTAGGAGAAAATGTGTAGAAAAATCAAATCAAAAGGCTGGTTGTAAGTTTGCTTGGAAGTGGATTTCCTGGTTAAGAGAACTTTCACACCTCAGCAGCTGTCTTGGACAAATCGTTTCTCTTCTTCATGCCTCCCTGTTCTCTACTATGAAAAGAGGGCAGAGGTAGTACCTACACTTCTGGGTTTTGGGAGCATTCAAAAAATTACTGTTTGGAACGTACTTAGCAGATGGTCTGCGGCATAAGAAGTACTCAGTAATTGTAAAGTTTTCTTTTTTAATGATGCATTTCCAACAACTGGTGCTAAGTTACCTGCTGATAGGGTTTGCAAATGTTGAGAGTTTAGACCTTCTCTGTCCTAAATACATGTTTTTTTCAGTTGCTTTTTGCCCTGGCTATTCATTTACAGAAAGTCTGTATTTTTTATTCTTTCCAGCATAAGGCTTATGTGGAAAATCAGGAGATTCTCAGCTCTGTCCCACATGCTAGTGAAAACCTGTTGAGCCTTCTCTTGTCTTTCTCCCCCCTATATTAGTCAATTAATATTTAATAAATTTTATTTGAAGGTAAGGTACTTAACATCATAAATGTTTGTTCACTTTGCTTATGCATGACCAGGACCATGGCAGACATTTAACAAACCCTTGTTAAATGGATGGTGTTGTGTGAAAGAATGATTCTTTGGGATAGTTAGGTTTTGAACAATTTGTGTTATGAATCTAAAGAAGGTGTTACTTTTAAGCATCATCTGAAAGCATCTTACCCATTTTCTCCTACCTTCCCTTTATTTCTTATATTCGGGCAACAATACACCAGACTCCTCACCCAAGTACCTTCTTTGTCACCTAACCAGGGATTATCACAAAGGCCAGTCCTGAAATACACAGGTGTTTTGAAAGCAATGAAATTAGCCAGTCCAAATGAATAGCTACACCATACTGACATTGCTCGCCTGGGGCAAGGAGCTGGCCCTTGTTTCATTTGTCCCCCATAAACAGAACAAATGTATTTCTAGGTTTATTTTACTTGAGGATGGGTTCATGGGGAGAAAAGAAAAAAGGCAAAAATATTCTTTGTGACCAACCCCCGGAAGCCTCAGTGAACACATAGGTTGAATTTGATAAGGAAGATAACCCACTCCAGTACTTTTGCTTGGAAAATCCCATGGACGGAGGAGCTTGGTAGGCTACTGTCCATGGGGTTGCAAAGAGTCAGACATGACTGAGCAACTTCACTTTCACTTTCATAACATTTTAATCAACCTCAAGATAAATGTATTACATCTAAAAGTGACCTAATAAGCTAAAGATTTGAAAGTGTTAAGTTTCAAGAAATTGTTAGCATTTTACAAGTTCTTTAAGAAATACAAAGTTATTTTGGCTGTGAACATATATTCAGAAAACTTGAAGAAATATGTTTAGAAAATTCATTCAGAAGTAAGGATTTTTTCATATGGAGCAAATGCACACCCCTCCCCCCATTGAGAATAAAGAAGCAGATTCATCTACACAAAGGTTTGAATCCTGCTGAGGAGAGAAAGAATTTTATTTTCTAAATTATCAGTTAACCATATGTGTAGATTAAAATTTTAAAGTAATAAGATTTAAGACCCTGGAAACTTTGAGTTCATGTATCCATCCCTCTGCCTTTAGGTAGGAGCATGAATTGTATGGGCAAACCAAAGATCTCCAAGGAGCTATCAGAGATAGCTACAACAGAAGCAATTTACCTCCCAAGCTAAATCAACCTGGGCTTCCCAGGTAACTCACCATTAAAGAATCCACCTGCCAATGTAGTAGACTCTGATCAGATCCCTGGGTCAGGAAGGTCCCCTGGATAAAAGACTGACAACGCCTTCCAGTATTCTTTCCTGGGAAATCCCATGGAGAGAAGAGCTTGGTGGACTACAGTCCTTGGAGTTGCAAAGAGTCTAGACAAAGCACGCGTGCAAAACTGGATCTAAGTCACAGTGCATCTTTTGAATGAAGCCAGAATCCCTCACTCGGGTGCATGACCTGCTTGTCCCTTTACTACTGTGATCTATGTCTATACAACATTTCACCCTTACCTGCTCTGTTTGTTTGTTACACAGCACACTTCTGATATAAAATGCATGGGATTTTCCTCACACCGACTAACAGTTCTCCAACCCTACAGGCATCAACTGGATGTCTTACAGTTTAATTCAGTTCAGACACTAATTACTGGAGTTCCCATCAAAGGCTACAAGTTAAGGAGTCAGTCCCATAGTGTTTTGGTCATATGTTTCCAGAAAATCCAAACATGCTTATTGCAACACTTTTTTTAAAGGGAAAGGAAAAAAAGAAACACAACTGAAATGTCCATCAACCCAGCAATTAATCAAGTTTGGTATGTTAATATAGATATGTGAAGCTTACAATGAACATTTACTGTTGCTGTTGAGTCACTAAGTTGTGTCCTACTCTTTGTGGCCTCTCAGACTGTAGCATGCCAGACTCCTCTGTCCATGGGATTTTCCAGGCTAGAATACTGGAGTGGTTTGCCATTTCCTCCTCCAGGGTATTTTCCTGACTGAGGAATCAAACCCATGTCTCTGAGTCTACTGCATTGGCAGGTGGTTTCTTTACCACTGAGCCACCTGGGAAACCCATTACCAAGTCTGTGTACATTTTAAGACATATATTTTAGATATGGATATCTAAATATGGCCATTTTATCTGGCTTCATTCATTTAGCATAGTATTTTTAGCGTTCATCCACATAATAACTGGTAATAGCACTTCATTCCTTTTCTCATGTCTGAATACTATGCTGTTGTATGGATATGCTACATACGTTTATCCATTCATCACTTGATGGACATTTGAATTGTTTCCTCATATTGACTACCATGAATCATTTTGAGATGATGATTCTTATTGTTTTCAGCCACCAAATTATGTCTGACTCTTTGTGACCCCATGAACTGCAGCATGCCAGGCTTCCCTGTCTTTCACTATCTCCCAGAGTTTGCTCAAATTTATGTCCATCAAGTCAGTGATGACATCCACCCGTCTCATCCTCTGTCATCTCCTTTTCCTCCTGCCTTCAATCTTCCCAGCATCAGGGTCTTTTCGAGTGAGTTAGTTCTTTGCACCAGGTGGCCAAAGTATTGGAGTTTCCCCTTCAACATCAGTCCTTCCAGTGAATATTCAGGACTGATCTCCTTTAGGATGGACTGGTTGGATCTCGTTGCAGTCTGAGGGATTCAAAGTCTTCTCCGACACTACAGCTCAAAAGCATCGATTCTTCAGCGCTCAGCTTTCTTTATAACCCAACTGTGGCATCACTATATTACTACTGGAAAAATGTTTTCATTGCTGTTATGCATATACCTGGGTGTAGAATTGGGGATGGTGACTATATTTGTAATTTTCTGAGTTGCTAAAATGTGTTATATGGTGGCTGTTGCGTTTTACCTTCCCATCTGTAGTGTCAGTGCATTTCAGCAACTTTTATTTGTTTGTTTTTATTGTTATAGTCATCCCAGTGAGTGATAAATGGTATCATTAGGCTTCTATTTGATTTTGGCCAACAATTTAAACTTTTCAGCATCTTTGCATGTGATTGCTGGCTATATATATATATATATGTCATCTTTGGGGAAATAGACACCTAGTTTGCTAATTTTTCAATTGAGTTATTTGTCTATTCATTGTTGAGCTGTGAGCTATGCTGATACATTCTGGAGAGAAGTGCCTTATCAAATATACGCCATACAAATAAATGCTCCAGATCTGTGGTCATCTTTTGAAACATAAAAAAAAATAATAATAGCAATAAACTCTAGTTTATTTTCTTTTTTGCCATCCCTGTGTTTTCATAAATAGGAAATGATTGCCTAACTCAAATTTAAGAAAATTGTGTCCTATATTCCCTTTTCTGAGTTTATTTAAAATTTTTCCTCTCTTACACTTAGGCATTTAATCTATTTTGAGTTAATTTTTATATGAAGAGTGAGGTAGAGGTCCAACTTCATTTTTTGTATTTGTGTATACAGTTGTGCTAATATCATTTACTGAAAAAAAACTGTTATTTTTCTATAGAAATGTCCTGGTATTCCTGTCAAAAGTGAATGACCATAAATATTTCACTTATGAACTCTCAATTATATTCCATTGACATGTCTCTCATGCTAGTACCACACCATTTTTATTAATACATAGTCTTGCAGTAATTTTCATAATAAGGAGTTAGTTTTCCTCCAAATGTGTTATTTATTTACAAGGCTGTTTGGCTCTTCTGGGTGCTTGTGTTTCCCCATGAACATTAGGATCAGCTAATCATGTTCTGCCACAAAACAGATGCTGGGGTTTTTATGGAGGCTGCATTAGGCTTTCAGTTAAATGTGAGGTGTCTTGCCATTTAACTATGTTAAGTTGTCCATACCATGAACTGGGATATCTTTCCATTTATTTAAGTCTTCTTTATTTTATTTCAACCACATTTTGTAGTTTTTAATATACAAGTCTCTCCCTTTCTTGTTCAATGTATTGCTAACCATTTTTAGTCTTATTTTATGACATTTTGAGTTCAATTTTTCTTAATTTCATTGCTAGGGAATAGAACTGTAACTTTTAAAATTTATCTTCTATCCAGACTCCTTCCCGAACTTGTTTAGTATTTCTAATAGGATTTTTTAAACTTTAGGATTTCCTATACCCAAGATCATATCTTTCCATGAGAGACAGTATTGCCCCTTCCTTCTCAAGCTGGGTGTTTAGGTGTTTTATTTCTTTTTTATGCCTAATTGGCCTAACTGGAAACCTTATAACATGTGTAACAGAAAGGGAAAAAATGGAATTCTTTGCTTTTCTTTTTTGTTTCTGATATTAGGGGCAATCATAGAGTCTTCTCTACTTAAAGTCAAGTTATCTGTACATATTTTATAAATGCCCTTTATCACATTGTGGCTATTACCTTCTAATCCTACTCTGTCGAGTTATTTTATCATGGAAAGGTGTTCAACTTAGTCAAATACTTCTTTTTTTCAAATTTAGTTTATTTATTTATGTTTACTTTTTACCTCTCAGGGCAGCGTGCAGGATCTTCGTTCTTGCCCAGGGGATCAAAACTGTGTCCCTTGCAGTGGAAGCATGGAGTGTTAACCACTGGGCTGCCCGGGAAGTCCCTCTAATGCCTTTTTTCTGAGTCTCAGTTCAGTTCAGTTCAGTTCAATCACTCAGTCGTGTCCAGCTCTTTGCGACCCCATGAGCTGCAGCATGCCAGGCCTCCCTGTCTGACACCAACTCCTGGAGCCTACCCAAATTCATGTCCATTGAGTCAGTGATGCCATCCAACCATTTCATCCTCTGTTGTCTGTTGACCCCTTTCTGAGTCTAGTGAAAATGAAAGTCACTCAATCGTGTCAGACTCTTTGAGACCCCATGGACTGTATAGTCCATGGACTTCTCTAGGCCATAATACTGGAGTGGGTAGCCTTTCCCTTCTCCAGGGGATCTTCCCTACCCAGGTCTCCCACATTGCAGGAAGATTCTTTACCAGCTGAGCCACAAGGGAAGCCCAATAATACTGGAGTGGGTAGCCTATCCCTTCTCCAGTGGATCTTCCCAACCCAGAAATCGAACCGGGGTCTCCTGAATTGCAGGTGGTATCTTTACCAACTGAGCTATCAGGGAAGCCCATGATCGCAAAGAGTAGGACACAACTGAGGGACTGAGCTGAAAAGACAATAATTCTGCCTGGGTCTATTGTTCTCTTAATATGGTGCGTTACATTGATTGATTCCCTTGTTAATTAATATTGTATTCTTGCAAAAATCCCTCTGGTTGTGGTGCATATTCTCTTATATATTGCTGTTAGATTCAGTTTGCTGGTATTTTGTTGAATCCTTTTGAACCTATATCCATAAGAGATACTGATCTGTAGTTTTCTTGTGATGCCTTTGTTTCTTTTCTTTATTTATTTCTTTCTTTTTTAATCAGGGTAGTAGTATGCTCATAGAGTAAGGTGGTAATTTTCCATCTTATATTTTATGGAAATATTTTTGAAGAATTTGTGGGAATCCTTCTTGAACTTGAATCAACTTGTGGAATTTACTAGCAAAGTTATCCAGTCCCGAGCTTTTCTTTTTAAGAAATTTTTTGATGAATAATGAACTCTTATTCTGTATTGAAGGTCCATTCAGATTTTCTACTTTACCTTTTTATTAAGTCAGTTTCAGAAGTTTAGTGTACTCAGACTGCTATAAGAAATTACTGTAGACTATGTGACTTAAATAAGAAACACTTATTCCTTATACTTCTGGAATATGGGAGGTCCAAAATCAAGTCACTGTCAGATCCACTGTCTGCTGTGGGCCTGTTTCCTGGCTTGTGGGCGACTGTCTTCCAGTGTATATTCACACAACAGAGCAGCCAGGAAGAAGCCTTTGTGTTCTCTTTGTAAGGACACTAATCTCATTCATGAGGACTCCACCCTGATGACCTAATTACTTCCCGAAGCACCTGCTTTTAATGACATCACACAGGTGGTTAGGGTTTTAACCTGTGAGTGTCAGGAGGACACAAACATTCAGTCTGTAAAAAGCAGCTTGTGTCTTTCTAGGAATCTGTACATTTGATCAGGAATATTGTATTTGTTGATATACAGTCATTTTCTTTTTCTTTCTAAAAGACTGGTAATATCACTCCTTCATTTGTGATTTGTGTAATATAAATCCTTTTTGTTTAGTTTCTTAGTATATGTAAAGATGTATTGGTTTTGTTAATTATTTCAAAATTTTACCTTTTGGATTTTTAAAATTTTCCTATTCTTTTTATATTCCCTATTTCATTATTTTTGCTCCAGTATTTATTATTTCCTTTATTCTTCTTTTTTATTTTAATTTTCTTTATTTGTCTCACTTCTTGGAGTATTTAGTTATTTTAGATTCTTCTCCCTTTTCTTTGCTTTAATTTTCATTCTTCTGCTAACTTCTTGAGGTGGAATATTCAGTTATAGATTTTCGTTCTCCCAAAATACAGGTGCTTATAGCTATATATTACCCTCTAAGCATAGTTTCAATTACATTTCATAAGTTTTAGTATTTTTAAATTCACTTTAATTTTTTTCCATTTTCTTATATGATTTCCACTTTAACCTATGATTGACTATGACATAAGCAATAAGTTTTGTAATTTCTAAGTTGTTGTACATTTCAAAAAAGTTTTGTTATTAGTTTCTGCATTTATTCCATTTTTGGTCAGAAAAAAGATAGGAGAAAATGTGGCTATTCGAATTCTTAATATTTCTGGAAATTAAATGATATCATGCAAGTTTGAATATCAACGAATGTAAGATACATAGAGCATTTTGAATAACTGAAAATAAGTAGAATTTTAAAACAAGTCAGATATGGAGGGGAAGGTGTCTTGCAAAGATATATTACTAACAAGCACTCTCCTCCTCCATGGAGTGAAATCATGTATGTTTTCTGAAGTCCAAGAAGCTGGGTAAAATACACAAATCTATAAAGCTCATTATTGTGAAAATTAGACCAGAAACTTTTCATATTGCCAGTAGGAAACCTTGTGCCCTTGAAAATATGAATTAAAACGGTAGAAAGTATCTTTCTAGGAAACCTGACAAAATAAACATTCAAATTATAAAAGTAGCAAAATTAAAATTAAGTAAGAAAGAATGCATCAAAGTCTGGTAAACATAATGAAAAAATACATTTAAAAATTATAAAAATACTTTAAGGTGTTTATTGGAAGTAGGAAGTGGTCCCCATTGTCACTATTATGAATTAATATCTGGGGGATATAAACACTGAGGGCTTCCCCAGTGGCTCAGTGGTAAAGAACCCACATGCCAATGCAGGAGACACGGGAGAGGCAGGTTTAATCCCTGGGTCACAAAGATCCCATGTTAGAGAGATGGCAACCTGCTCCAGGATACTTGCCTAGAAAATGCCATGGACAGAGCAGCTGGTCAGGCTACAAAGAGTCAGACATGACTTAGTGACTAAATAACAACCACAACAGACAAACATTGAGAAAAGTGGCAAAATGGCGCATTTATTTGTGTGTGTGTGTATAAATATATATTTATATATATTGTGTGTATATATACATATATATATACGATCAACAACCTCAGATATGCAAATGACACCACCGTTATGGCAGAAAGTGAGGAAGAACTAAAGAGTCTCTTGATGAAAGTGAAAGCTGCTGCTGCTAAGTTTCTTCAGTCATGTCCGACTCTGTGTGACCACATAGATGGCAGCCCACCAGGCTCCTCTGTCCACAGGATTCTCTAGGTAAGAATACTGGCGTGGAAGAGGACAGTGAAAAAGTTGGCTTAAAGCCCAACACTTGGAAAACAAAGATCATGGCATACAGTCCCATCACGTCATGTCAGATAGATGGAGAAACAGTGGAAACAGTGGTAGACTTTATTTTGGGGGGCTCCAAAATCACTGCAGATGGTGACTGCAGCCATGAAATTAAATGAAACTTACTCCTTGGGAGAAAAGTTATGACCAACCTAGACAGCATGTTAAAAAGTAGAGATGTTACTTTGCCAACAAAGGTCTGTCTAGTCAAGGCTATGGTTTTTCCAGTAGTCATGTATGGGTGTGAGAGTTGGATCATAAAGAAAGCTGAGCACCGAAGAATTGATGCTTTTGAACTGTGGTGTTGGAGAAGACTCTTGAGAGTCCCTTGGTCTGAAAGGAGATCCAACCAGTCCATCCTAAAGGAAATCAGTCCTGAATATTATTGGAAGGACTGATATTGAAGCTGAAACTCCAATACTTTGTCTACCTGATGCAAAGAGCTTACTCACTGGAAAAGATCCTGATTCTGGGAAAGATTGAAGGTGGGAGGAAAAGGGGATGACAGAAGATGAGATGGTTGGATGGAATCACTGACTCAATGGACATGAGTTTGAATAAACTCCAGAAGTTGGTGATAGGGAGGCCTGGCGTGCTGCAGTCCATGGGATCGCAAAGAGTCAGACTATATATATATATATATATATATATATATATATATATAGATCGTATGTGCTAAGTCACTTCAGTTGTGTCTGACTCTGCCACCCTATAGATAGACCATAGTCCACCAAGCTCCTCTGTCCATGGGGTTCTCTAGGCAAGAATACTGGAGTGGGTTGCCATGCCCTCCTCAAGGGGATCTTCCCAACCCAGGGATCTAACCCATGTCTTTTTTGTCTCCTGCATTGAAGGAGAGTTTTTTACAAGTAGCACCACCTGGGAATATTGCTGGAGATAATATTATAAAGTTGGACATTTTCCCAAGTTAGCTTTTAAATTGAATGTAATAAAATGTAATTTACCTAAAGAATATGATTTACATTCTCTGAAGAGAATTTTGTTTAATCTTACAAATTAAAATCATAACCCATTTAAAAAGATTGAATAGGTTCAAACAAATAAAACAAAATGAATTTAAAGTATAAAGTATAGGTTGTGGTGGAAATTAGTCCTTTAACAATTAAAAATGTGTTATGAAACTTCAAAGAATTAACATTATTATTTCACATACATCAATGGTATCATTATCAGAAACAAACCCAAACATATATGTGGATTTAGATTATTCTAAGGTTTGCATCAATGAGGGCATGAGAATTTGTCAATAAATGCTATTGTGATTATTTGCTCACAATAAAAACCCCAACATTATGATCCTAATTGATCAAAACTAAATATAAAAAGGAAAGCAGATAAAATATAGAAGAAAGTATAAATATATATTATTGGGATAAAATTTCTTTTTATCAATGTTAATAATAGCAATATCTAAATTATAATTAGTACATACTGTCACTCATACATTATTCTAAGGACTTAATCATTTAAAAATGCCCCATTTTTTCCCCAGATTGATAATATTGCTAAGACATCTGCTGGGGAAAAAAACTCATGAACAATTTGAATTGTGTGATATGTATTATGGTTAATTTCTGTTAATGACAAAAAATTTCATGGAAATCCATTACAAAAGTAAGTAATTAATTAAAAGAAACAACAAAAAATGGAACGGAACACCCAAACAGAAAAATGAGAAATTTATATGGACTGGAATTTCACAAAGAAGACCCAGACACCCAGTAACAACATAGAAAGGTGGTAACCTTTGGGGAAACATGTATCTCTAGACAATAAGTTGATACTAATCTCTTATCCATCAACTGACAGTCCTTGTGAATAGTGGCAAAAACCACACGCCCTTCAGGCAGGCAAGAAGGAAAATTGGCACAAATGTTTCATAGGGTAGTTGCCAATAAATACTAAATTTAAAATACACATTAACTTTTGATGAGCAATTCCAGGATTAGGCATTTAAATTATAAATATAGTTTAAAAAAATTGGAAGACATGTAAGCAAGGGCATCAGTAGAGCATTTTGTCTTAAAAAGATTCTAAAAATTAAAAAAAAATCCTCATACTATGAATATACAAATATGTTTTCAGAAAAATTAGATTAACCTAGAAATTTGTATGTCTAGGTGTTCTGGAAAGGTCTGCCACTCATCCCCATGAGTGTGCATATCCTCAAGTCTATGACTGACTTTGATAGACCGGGAGTGTGCCTCTCTTCTCAGCTCACATTTAGCCAACCATGCAAGGTATTGGGTGTAACGCTGGGTTCTCCCATGCATAATATGAAAATTGTACTTGAATCCTTGTCCATGTATTTCCACCTCCATCTAACTTACCTTTCCAATTTGTGCCAGAGAAATCAGTCATCATTCAAAGTAATAAACAATACAAAAGGCCACATGAGTCAAAATTTTCAGGTGTTTTCAAAGATGATCAGAGGTGACAAAGCAATCTGATTCTCTCCATCCTGACCTGCTCCACAGTGGAACTGCTGGAAACAACTAGTCATGGGAGAGATGGGATCAAAGGACAGAAATGTGGAAAGATGTTCCCACAAACTGGGAAATCAGTGAACCCTGCCAACACATTCAACTGTAGATACATCAGTGATTATTTGCAAACATCTGGAGAAAAACCAAATGTGCCAAGCCCCCGAAGGCTTTTCCAGTTAACACGGTTACAGAGGAAGAGGCGTGAAACAGATGTGGCTACGCTGGGAAATCATTCGCACCTGAGAAATGGACACCTCTCATGTTTTTCTACATTGATTCAGATTATAGGCTGTGCTCAGCATTCCGTCGTGTCAAATTCTTGGCAACCCCATGGACTTTAGCCCGCCAGATCCCTCTGTCCATGGAATTGTCCAAGTAAGAATACTGGAGTGGGTTGCCATTTCCTTCTCCAGAGAATCTTCCCCACCCAGGGATTGAATCCAAGTCTCCTGCATTGCAGGCAGATTCCTTACTGTCTGAGCCACCTGTGCATACATTCTTGGTCGCTCAATCATGTCCGACTCTTTGCAACCCCATGGACTGCAGCCCGCCAGGCTCCACTGTCCATAGTGATTCTCCAGGCAAGAATACTGGAGTGGGTTGCCATGCCCTCCTCCAGAGAATCTTCCCCACCCAGGGATTGAACCCAAGTCTCCTGCATTGCAGGCAGATTCCTTACTGTCTGAGCCACCAGGGAAGCCCTTTAATTCAGATTACTTCTTATACTAGTTCATCAACTTGTGAGATGAAAGCTCAGTGAGAGATTGATCTCAAAAGTGATGATAAATGATACTGAATTACAGCAAGACTTAGAAATCTAGGAGTCCTTGGCCATGCGGCTGATTTGCATGTGATGATCAACATTAGCATGTAAATTTGTTTTGATCTCGATTTTAATCCTAAAACATTTTCTTTAATTCTCACATAAAACACATAAGACGAAAGAAAAGCAATTCACAGGTTTTTTTTTTTTTGTTCACTGAATTTTGACAGCTTAGAATCCATTATAATTATTAAAAGACCTTTAATAACTTTATTCAAGTATATTTAGCAGGACTCCAGAATACTGTGGTTATTTTATAAAACTTTAAGTAGGATTGACTTTCTGAGAGTTTAGGACATTAATTATATTTAGCACTTTTCAAGTCACAATTCAGTTTCATTTCGGTTCTATCTGAGATGATCTCACACAACCTAAGTTGTTGTCACGTTATTGCCTTTATTTTACTTGAGAAAACCAGGCTTGGCTAGCCTCATCCCTTAATCCCCTAAGGACCTAGCCCAAGGGGAACCACAGAAATTCTGCTGGAAGTCAAGGTCCCTCTTTTTAATCAAATGCCCACTGTTTCTACAATACCCACTTTCTGCCACGTGTATAGCCAACAAAGATCCTAGGGTATGAATTGAGGGTCAATTATAAAAAGCCCTGGTTTCAAAAATCTTGTGAGTGTGGCCTTGTGTGGAGTTTTATTCTTTCTTTGGCTGTATTTTATTTTGAAGTATAGTTGATTTACAATGTTGTGTTAATTTATACTGTACGGCAAAATGATTCAGTTATACATATAAATATCCTATTTTTTCATATTCTTTTCCATTATATTTTATCACAGGATATTGATTATAATTCCATGTGCTCTACAGCAGGACCTTTTTGCTATCCATTCTTTATATAATAGTTTGCACTTGCTAAACCTAAACTCCTAGTCCCTCCCTCCTCCCCCCGCTTCTCCCTTGGCAACCACAAGTCTGTTCTCTATATCTGTGAGTCTGTTTCTGTTTTGTAAAATAAGTTCCTTTAGTTCACATTTTAGATTCCACATGTATGTGACATCACATGGTATTTGTCTTTCTCCTTCTGATATACTTCCCTTAGAATGATAATCTCTAAGGCCATCCATGTTGCTGCAAATGGCATTATTTTGTTCTTTTGATGGCTGAGTAGTATTCTACTGTATATATGTAAGACAGCTTCTTTATATCTATCAATGGACATTTAGGTTGCTTCCATGTCCTGGCTGTTGTGAATAGTGCTGCTTTGAACATAGGGATGCACGTATATTTTTGAATTACAGTTTCGTCTGGATATATGCCCAGGAGTGGGATTCCTGGATGATATGGTAGCTCTAGTTTTAGCTCTTTGAAGAGCCTTCACCCTGTTTTCCATAGTAGCTCTACCAACTTACATTTCCACCAGGAAGGTTCCTTTTTCTTATGAAGTCTTACACAGTCCTGGAGGCCTATTGAAATTAGATTTCCCATGTCCACTATAAGTAAAGCCAAACACAAGAACCCCAGCTATGTGCAAAACATTAACATAACAACACAAAGAAAGGAAAAAAAACACATTTCTGGAATACCATCTAGTTTACCAAGTACATTCACATGCACCACTGCTTTTCATGTTCACACCAATACCATGTGGAAAAGGAGAGGAGGGGTTATTATCCACCATAGAGAATTTTACAGTCTAGTGGAGGACATAACACCTTTCCTCTGCCCAGATATAATCTGCTCTAAATTTCAGTTTGCCCTAAGTGGTAGTGCTGCTTTCTTTTCATCCATTTCTCTACTCTTGATTGATCAGACCCTAATTATTTAACGCTGAATTGGGATCAACCTTGCATCAAAACCGTATCACAGTTTTGAGATTCACGCAAGAGTGAGGACTGGGTGTTTCAGATGTAGAATGCTTCCTGGAGAGTTTGCCTGACGCCTTCAGAGCCCACTGTAATCATACATAATTTCTGTTATTTCACAGAATCGCTGTACTTCACTTATCTTGAAGCTCTGTCAAGACGATGTGCTTAATTGAAAGAATCCATTGCCCAGTATCTACCATTCACTCAGCAGCATGTGTGACGCCAAAGGTATTATTAAAAAGAGCTTGGTTGTTCAAAAAATCACTTCAATTTCAACGTCTTCTGTGTTTCCCTGTTGTTATATGTGAAGTTTTATGTGAATGAAATTTGTTTTATTGGAATGACCAAATTACGTGAATTATGGCTATTTTAGGAAAGATGAGGTAAAGTTGTTTCTGATTTTAGTTATGTAAAAAGTTAAGAGTCAGAAAAAGTACCCACAGATCTAAAGGTTATGCAAATAACAAAGAATAATTTTTGTTAGCTCCAACCTCACTCTTAACCAGGTTGGTAACTAATAGTCCACTGATAACATTTTGCAAGAAGAGATATTCTTGTTAAAATAAATTGTGCTTGATTACATTGCTGTATCATTTTTGAGCATAAACTCATATTTTCTTAGCTTTTGTAGGCTTTATAGGAGAGCATTACATTTTTCTAGGCATTTGTAAAGAAAAAGAGTTTGGATTAAATTTACAGTGACTTTGCCCTTTTCAGCATTGCATAAGTGCACAAAATGCATTTGAAAGGTAATACTTAAAACCTGGAGTTTGGAACCTCATTTCTGAATGTAAATATTTTAGCTCATTTTAGTTCCAATTGTTCTGACTGAGCTTGGGTTTTTGCTTCCCTGGTTGGGTCCCTGAAGTGAGGTTTACAGTTACCTGATTCACTTGATTTCCAGACACTTGAACAGAAAAAGCTATCTGACTGAGCATGAAAAGTGTATTTTCCTCTCTACCCACATCTTAAAAAGTGAAAATGATTTGCCTGTACTTCTCTTTCCTTTCACTTCACGTTTCCTTACTCATCCGCTTCCCCTTACATATGACAAAATAATTGGGGGGATTAGAAAGTGGGGATTTAAAAGTTGGAATTCAAAGCAAGGCCTTTCAGGAGGCACACACACTTGAAACTGTGGTCTAAACATCACTTTGCCTTCATATTGGAACAAGTCTTTCTGTCTGCCCTTCCTGTTGGATGCCGACAGGCTCAGTGCTCAGGCTCACGCTTTCGTGGACGGTGTAGAAATGAATACATGGAAATGAATGTATCTGTCAGGTCACTCGCTTTTCAACTCAGCTCTGTAAGCCAACGCTTTCTTGGCTGTCCCTAGGTAGCAGCTTCCTAGGCTCTCTGGGTCTGGTCTTGCCTACTCAGGACTCAGAATTAATCCCATCTCTTTAAATCCTAAGACTGAACCCCATACCTTTAAATCCCACTCACTTCTCAGCTTCCCTCCCTGCCCCTGTATCTTCTCTCTTGCCCTTTGTCCTGCCTCTGTCACCACAGTCCTGGTCCATGGCTTCATCGTCTCTGGAACTAATGCTCCAGCCCTGTTTCAAGTCTTTCCTCACGCCAGCCCTAGCTTGCTGGCTCCATCCTTACACAGGGATGCTCATAGTGACATCTACCATTTCACTAGCCCCCATCTTCCATGGTTCACCAGAGCATGTGGGACGCAACCTCAGCTTCTGTGATGACACAAGTACAGTAGCTGAGGGCCCTCCTGAGAGTCCACGTCCATTATCTGTCACACCCCACGCACCTCTCTTGCTTTGCTCTAAGATTCATTTCCCACAAGGACACCACTGAGCCCTCATCCTCCCCAGTGGTGTCTATTTTATCCTCTCCAGCACCTCCCCTTGTGCCCCAAATCTTGGAAATATGATAGGTTTCCTCCTTAAACCTTACTCTCGCTTCCAGAAGACTGGCCCCCACTCCTCCCTGTAAACATATTTTCCCTTCGAAGTACAAGTGGGAACGTACTATGGGTACCCAGGTTTCCCAGGGTCACTCACCACCCACTTTCCCTCCCCCTTGTTCAAGGAATGAATTAAAATCTGGTGCAGTGTCTTCTATCACTTCAACTCTTAGCATTCCTAGTGAGGTCAGTAGTGGTGCAGGCAGCCTGTCTCACCCCAGGCCTTTTAGTTCCCTGATGTTCTCACTCCTATTGACTTTGTCTCCTGTTGCACTTGCGGGTGCCCCTTCCCATAAGTATGTCTCAGCGATTATATCACAGCTCTGGAACCTTCCAGAACCCAACTGAAAGGATGGCCTTCTCTGACCCTGACCTCATAGCTCTCACATCCTTTCTTTAAATACCCTGACTTGTCGCTTCGTACCACTGAGATGTCCATCCGCTGAAGCATCGTGCTTTCTTTACTTGCCGTTCGGCTCCAGTCACCCTTCATGTCCAGCTGGGATACCATGATCTATCACTAGTATGAACCTTTCCCTTTCAGCAGCATTTCAACTTCTCTAATATTCATTCCATAATCCCTCAATTAAATCTAATTATTTTTTTCAAATTCAGGCAGCATCCAGATACCTGAAAACTGGTGGGAAAGAATACCCGACTATGTTGACTTCTGTCACTTTATATTCATGATGAGAAAGTTCCACAGACCCCTTCTGTGTGTCAGTCCTACTGTGATTCTGTGTTTTTCTCATCAAGTTCCCTTTGAAATAACTATTTACACATTGCCTCCTAACTAACAACACCCCTTTTCTTTTCCATCTAACAACCTTATTTTTATTTAACTGAGAAAATAGAAAAACTTCATAGGGGCACAATTTTCTCCCTCCTTCCCCCTACTCAGAATCACCTTTTCCAGAATCACTGGTAGATTCCATGTTGTCAAGTCCATTGATTAATTCTGTTTGTATTTTATTCTGCCTTTCACCATTTGATCCAGGGAATTATGCATTGTATCACTATTTTTTGTTTTCTTGAAACATATTTTTAATGGTTCCTGGGGCAATGCAGAGTCGGACACGACTGAAGCAACTTAGCAGCAGCAGTGGGGGCAATACCTGTTCTTATTTTTTCTGTCTCACTGCCCACTCTTTTCTGAAATCCTCTATTAATAATCCTTTGTTTTGCCAGTTCCCAAATATTGAGGTGCTCTAGGTCTATTTTCTTGGTTCCTTGTTCTCTGTCTACTCCCTCATTCCTTTAAGCTTATGGCAATTCATAGGTTTGCAATATTGGCTTTAACCTGATGACTCTCAAGCTTGACATTTCACAACCAGACCGCTTGCCTAAATTCCATACTAGGAATTCCAATTGCCTCCCAGGTGTTTCCACTTGGATATCTAATAGGGATCTTAACGGCAACTTGTTAAAAGAAAACGACATGGGATGTGTATGTGCTCAGGCATGTCTGATTCTTTGTGACCCCGTGGAAAGTAGTCTGCCAGGCTCCTCTGTCCATGGGATTCTCCAGGCATGAATACTGGACAGGTTGCCATTTCCTTTTCCAGGGGATCTTCCCAACCCAGGGATTGAACCCATGTCTCCTGTATTGGCAGGTGGATGCTTTACCACGTGCCATCTGGAAAGCCCAGGGCATGGGATAGGTACAGGGAACCATCAGTGGTATTGATGGGATTCAGGATCAGCCAGGGTCTACTTGGGGGCCCTTCATGAACCAAAGCCCAGGAAGTAACCAAATGCTTGGCTTTGGCAACTCTTCATCACTCCAGAAGACCACTGTTCTCTGCCCAGTTTTCCTGTTTCTACCCTCCCTCTTTCATGACGTTTCCTTCTTTATTGCTTTATGTTACCATCACAACAACCCTCCAGGCTGTTGTTCCCAAGAAAGGTCATTCCCATTCTGCCGACAGAATAACTGAAACTAGAGTATTCCCTGCGCTTGCCTGCGTTGAGCAGCCCATTATTGAGAAGGAGGGAGGAGGACACGACCTCGGATCTGATGCCCCCAGGCCCAGGATCCCCCTCTCCACTGCCCAGGTACTTCTCTGGAAAGACCAAGCGTCACACTGTAGAGACTTTATGATCCTAGATCAGAAGGTCAGCTCACCAGGACCCCTGACCTCGTCACACAGAAGCCAGAGTTTCTAGTTCTCATCCTTTGTAATGGGGACTCACTGCTCGGGCAGATGAAACCCTTAGATGGAGCTGTGAACCATGGAGAATGGCACAGCGACCTTAGGAAAGACATTGTCCTCTTTGGGCTTCAGTTTACCCAACAGTGGGAGGGAGTGGGATGGATGGATGAGGGTTCTCTCTGCCCTTCTAAGCCCTCTCGTCAACTCTGGGTCTTGGTATTGTTGAACCCCTTGTACTCCTGCTGACTGATGTGTACCCTATCCTTGCTGAGACACCAGGGTCCTACATGACCCTGTCCCAAAGGTCCCTCTGACCTTGTCCAGGTCACTCTCACCCAGCCCCACCCTTCCAGCCATGAGGGCTCCCTTGCTGTCCCTCGCACGTATCACTTCTGCTCCCACCAGGCCTGTTGGACTCTCCCTGCCCTCTGCCCAGAATGCTCCTCCCTAGATATTAATATCACTCCATTCTTCAGTACTTTGTTCTTTCTGTTCAAATATCAGCTTCCTAGATAAATCTTTGAGAATCCCACCTAGAAAAGCACTAGTCTCATATTTTTAAATTTTCTTTTTTGCATTTTTTGCTACTGTAACTTACATATCTATTTGTTTACATTTTATTGTCTGTCTCTATTTTTATATTGTTCGATAAAGTCTTTTTCTTTTCATCCTCAGCTATTTTCTGAAGTAATTTCAATAGCTTCTCAATAAATATTTGTTGAATGGATAAATGTTATAGCCCCGACCTTTATACCACACTATATTCAAAAAAATTAAACTGGCAATGTGTACAGTACAGAAGGGAGTAGAGGATATAAACAAAATGGTCCAGTTAGAGAAATACTGTAGTAACTTACCAGTAGCTTGATTTCAACCAAAATAATGTCATTTGTTAAATAAGAAAGTAATAATGTCAAAGAAGGGACAGGATTGAAAAGAACAATGGTTAACAAATATTTTTATTAGTTTTGTATTAGCTTTTGTTCTTCATTCTTTTTTTTCCCCCAAACTGAGAAAAACAGTATTGAACAAAAGGAAAGAAATAAAAATAAAACCTCTGTCTTTAGTAAAAACTGGAGTAAGTCACAACTCCCAAACACTATAATATATTTCAATAAAATTCACTATGAAACGGTTGTCTGAGGAGGCCTTTCAATTAGCTGAGAAAAGAAAAGATGCTAAAGGCAAAGGAAAAAAGGAAAGATATTCCCATTTGAATGCAGAGTTTCAAAGAATAGCAAGGAGAGATAAGAAAGCCTTCCTCACTGATCAATGCAAAGAAACAGGGAAAAACAATACAATGGGAAAAACTAGATATCACTTCACGAAAATTAGAGATACCAAGGGAACATTTTATGCAATGATGGGCTGAATAAAGGACAGAAATGGTATGGCCCTAACAGAAGTAGAAGATACTAAGAACAGGTGGTAAAAATACACAGAAGAACTGTACAAAAAAGACCTTCATGACTCAGATAATCACGATGGTGTGGTCACTCACCTAGAGCCAGACATCCTGGAATGTGAAGTTAAAAAAGGGCCTTTGGAAGCATCACTATGAACAAAGCTAGTGGAAGTGAGGAATTCCAGTTGAGCTATTTCAAATCCTAAAAGGTGATGCTTTGAAAGTGCTGCACTCAATATGCCAGCAAATTTGGAAAGGTCAGCATTGGCCACAGGACTGGAAAGGGTCAGTTTTCATTCCAAATCCAAAGAAAGGCAACAAGAAAGAATGTTCTAACTACCGCACAATTGCACTGAACTCACACGCTAGCAAAGTAATGCTCAAAATTCTCTAAGTAAGGCTTCAACAGTACATGAACCATGAACTTCTGGATATTCAAGCTGGATTTGGAAAAGGCAGAGGAACCATAGATCAAGTTGCCAACATCCGTTGGATCATTGAAAAAGCAAGATAGTTCCAGAAAAACATCTATTTCTGCTTTATTGACTATGCCAAAGCCTTTGAGTGTGTGGATCACAAAAAAATGGAAAATTTTTAAAGAGATTGGAATACCAGACCACATTACCTGCTTCCTGAGAAATCTGTATGCAGGTCAAGACGCAACAGTTAGAACAGGACATGGAACAACAGTGGCTCTAAATTGAGAAAGGAGTATGCCAAGGGTATATATTCTCACCTTGCTTATTTAACTTACATTCAGAGTACATCATGTGAAATGCCAGACTGGGTGAAACACAAACTGGAAACAAGATTGCCAGGAGAAATATCAATAACCTCAGATATGCAGATGACACCACCCTTATGGCAGAAAGCAAAGAAGAACTAAAGAGCCTCTTGATGAAAGTGAAAGAGGAGAGTGAAAAAGATGGCTTAAAACTTAACATTCAGAAAACTAAGATCATGACATCCAGTCCCATCACTTCATGGCAAATAAATAAATGGAAGCAGTCACTGATTTTATTTGCGGGGGGGGGGGGGGGG
>ML661352.1:1530727-1566627 GCA_007570785.1 Antilocapra americana | reverse complement strand
GGGGGGGGGGCTCCAAACTCACTACAGATGGAGACTGCAGCCATGAAATTAAAAGACCCTTGCTCCTTGGAAGAAGAGCTATGACCAACCTAGACAGCATGTTAAAAGCAGAGACATTACTTTGTCAACAAAGGTCCATCTAGTCAAGGCTATGGTTTTTCCAGTGGTCAGGTATGAATGTGAGAGTTGGATTATAAAGAAAGCTGAGCGCTGAAGAATTGATGCTTTTGAACTGTGGTGTTGGAGAAGACTCTTAAGCGTCCCTTGGACTGCAAGGAGATCCAACAAGTCCATCCTAAAGGAGATCAGTCCTGTGTGCTCATTGGAAAGACTGATGCTGAAGCTGAAACTCCAATACTTTGGCCACATGATGTGAAGAACTGAGTCATCGGAAAAGACCCTGATGCTGGGAAAGATTGAAGGTGGGAGGAGAAGGGGATGACAGAGGATGAGATGGTTGGATGGTATTGCCAACTCAACGGACATGAGTTTGAGCAAGCTCTGGGAGTTGGTGATGGACAGGGAAGCCTTGAGTGCTATGGTCCACTGGGTCACAAAGAGTCCATCGCAACTGAGTGACTGGAATTGAACTGATGAATCATGGACTGAAAGAAAAGAAGGTGCTGAGACTTAATAGCGAAATCCTCAAACCTTGGGAAAATAAAACATACTTATTTTAAAATAAGGACCAACATTTTAAAAACTTATTTTATTAAAGTATACTTGATTTACAATGTTGTGTTAATTTCTGCTATTCAGCAAACTGAGTTGGTTACACACACACACACACATACATATTTTCTTTTCACTGTGGTTTATCACAGGATATTGAACACATTTACAGTTCCCTGTGCTATACAGTCGGGCCTTGTTGTGTATCCATCCTATATGTGGTAGTTTGCCTCTGCTAGTTCCAAACTCCCGTCCATATCCCACCCAATCTCCCCTCCTCTTTGGCAACCATTAAGTCTGTTACCTATGTCTGTGAGTCTCTTTCTGATTTCCTGCATACGTTCATTTGTGTCATATTTTAGATTCCACATGTAAGTGATGTCATAGACTTGTCCTTCTCTTTCTGACTTACCTCACTTAGTATGATAAGTGCAGCATATGAAGCATGCTGCTACAAACTGCATTCTTTCATTACATTTTTATGACTGAATATTTGTTTAACATTCTGCTGCGTATATATATACCCAATCTTCTCTATCCATTCATCTGTTGATGGATACAGGTTGTTTCCATGTCTTGGTTATTGTAAATAGTATTACTCTGAACATAGGGGTACATGTATCTTTTCAAATTGTATTTTTGAAAGGACCAACATTTGAAAGGTCATCTTTGGTTAGAAGTAGTCTTTATGACATGGATGAGCCCTGAAGGAAGCTTGTGTCTCTCTAGAGTTGCACTGTGATACTACAGAAAGGCTTTGGGTAGCAGAGAAAGGAGAGAAGGCACTCTGAAATACTTCTTAGTGTCTGCACCACAGACTTCAAGCCTAAGAAACGACTTGTAGGCCCAGCAGTGCAATGGGGGAAGATTTGCAGAAACTTGAAGGTCTCACTGCCTTATTCAAGGGGTTTTGCTCTATGCCACCCCAGTTTCTTCAATACCAAATACTGAGGGAGTTACTTCTCCATGGCAATGACAGTTAGATGTTCCACCAGGAATTCTTTGTAAAAAGCCCTAATCAACGTGATGACCCAGGGACTGATTGCCTTTCCTGAACCTTGTGTGGAGTGGACACCGATGCTCAGGTCAGATCATGCAAAAATAAGAAATGAGCACCAAGGAACCCCATGGGCCCTAGTGGTGCATATCACAAAACAACAGAGAACGTGAATAAGTAAAACCAAGGGCCACAAGGGGAGACTTATAAAAAGGACATTAGTAGAAACCCTAGCCTCTGACAACCACAGCTCTAGCAAACAGTAGATGCTGCCCACGGGCACCCAGACACAGGTAACACCTCGTGCTGAAGGCACTGTTCATTTAATACACTGTGTGTAAGTTTCATCCAATAATTACACAACACATTAAAAGTCAAAGAAAACGAGAAAAATATACAGTCGGATGAGACAAAGAGAGTAGTAATACCAGACCAAGAAAGAACAGAGATTTTGGAATCTTCTGAGGAGGAATGTAATCAACTCTGATTAGTACTGCTGACAGCTCTAGAGGAAAATGTAAACAAGGTGTGGAAAGTATCGGTGAAGAGGTGGAAACTCCAGCCTCCTACAGGTAGGACTTGCCTTTTATGGGGCCTATGTCCCTGGACCATGACCTTCTTAAGGGCACCCCAGTCCCCCTCGCCAAGCTGGGGTCACCTCGGCGACTGGAGAGGCCTGGATGGACTGTCCCCGCCCCTCACTGCATGGGAACTGCTGGAGCTCAGGTGCGCTCAGGGTTGCCTGTGCTCTCGGGCCTTGGTTGATAACACCTGGCTTTTGCATAGCTCCCCTCCGCTGCTGGGTGCATGAAGGCTTTTCTCGCATATTCACCTTGAGAACACAATGGGGTTCCTGGTGGCAGAACTCAGGCAAAAGTGGGCCCAGGGTCTCCACCCCTCCATGGAGTCCAGTCCCCAGCAGTTGTCTGGTGCCCCCCTAATCATTCCAACAGGCTGCAGCTGTGGCTTCCCTGAGGTTGCCTGCACCCATGGGTCTGCACCTCCAGTTTGCACGGCAGTCGTGTACTCTGTGACCCTATTTCTTTGTTGTATCATATAAAGGGTTTTGATGTTCAGTTCCTTCAGCTGTTTCTCTTATTGTGAGAATCAAGGTGATGCCTGGCAAGCTCCTTACATTTCAGACCAGAAGCTAGATGAGCAAGACACCGTTTTTCAAGGTAAGTCTGACAGATATTAAATTTCTTGTCTTCTTGCTGCTTCCAAACTGGAAAAGATGCGTGATATTCTGAAAATAAAAGGTAAAGGGCAGATTCTTAGCCTAGGAGTGTTTAGGCCATTAGTGTAGGGGTTTGTGTCGAGACTTTCTCCGGGGCTTTCCTCTTCCTGAGATTGGCGGCTGAGCCAAGAATCTGGGGCACAAAGGACCCTTGGGCATCCCCCTGGAAAAGGGGGCTGACCTCTGAGTGGCCCCCACCCACATGAGGATCTGCCATGGGCATTCTCTGGAACATAGAAATTCCTGGAGCTGTTACACGAATTCTGAGGCCCAAATGACATGCCACTGAATTAAATCAGCAATTCAACAGATTCTCTGAGGGTGAGGCCAAGGTATCAGTGTGCTGTAAAGCTCCCAGGTACAGTTGATACTCATCCAAGCATGACAGCCTCCTTTCCTTCCCAGATATCCCAGGAACAAGCTGAAAACCTGACAAGTGTCCACTGCATTTTAGACTTGATTTCTTACCTGGGAGCAACATAGCCATTTCCCCTATTCCCAGAAACGGATTTGTGCTCTGGAGTGAAAACACAACACACAGAGCCTCCTCTTTGGCACTGACTCACTATTTTGGGGGAGAAGGATTTGAGTTTTGTTCTTGGTGATGTGCGTGGCAGGGTCATCTCTCAGCCCCTGGCAGAGCATCCACCTGTGGCCAGTCTGCTGAAGGTGACCCCAAATAAGTCCATCAGCAGAATTCTCTCCTGAGATGATATACAGCACGGTGGATTTGTCAGGAATAGGCAGTTCTTCCCAAGGTGCTGATAAATGTAACACAAGTACACAAGGACCCCCGCATTTGAAAGTAAGCTAAGAGGTACACGGTTTGATTAAAGGAAAGCCATATTATTCTCACACACCCAATGGAAGTTGAGCTAATATGTGAAGAATAGGAACGTGGGGGGAGGCATGGGATTATTTGTTTGGGGAAATTTCTACAGACTCAGGATGGACAGAAGAAAAAAGAAACACACACACACTCAGCTGTGAGCAATTACTACTGTGATAATAAGATTGATTTCAACTGCTTGGAATTTGTGGGAAGCACATGGTGGTTTGGGAACCGAGCCTGAGCAGGTTTATAGAAAGAGCCAGGAGATTGAGCTGTCCTCCATGTAAATCATAGTTGCCCCCTCCATCAGGCAGTGCCTGGCAGTGGAAACGCTCAGTGTGGACTGTTCCCCGTAGGGAGGTGAGTGGCCCTTAGGTGCTTGTGAGGGCAGAGACTAAGGAGTGAATGGTCTGAGGAAACAAGGGTCGTGTCATCTAGCAATTGTGCCCCACCAGACAGCACAGCTCCTCTGAACAAAAGCACAGCTGTGAACTCTATTTCCCTTTATTTCTTTATAATATTTTATCAACTACTTAAAGAGTAGTAGTATATACTTCAAGAGTATATACTAGTTCTTCTGACTTCTGAAAATAAGTCATAACAGACATTAGGACTCCCAGAGTTCTCATGATGTCAGATCTGACCTAAATATCCTTGCTGTTCTGTCTATATTATATGAAAGGGGAGGTAAGTGTTTTTCAGTCATGTCTGACTCTTTGTGACCCCCTGGACTGTAGGCCGCCAGGCTCCGCTGTCAATGGAATTATCTAGGCAAGAATACTGGAGTGGGTTGCCATTCCCTTCTCCAAGGGATCTTCTTGACCCAGGGATCAAACCCACATCTCCTGCAGTGCAGACAGGGATTCTAGTCTGAGCCATTAGGGAAGCCCATATTATACTAAAGGCTAGTGAAAATGAAATAGTAAATTTTCAAAATGCTTTGACGGCTGTGTTTCACTTTTTATCCACTTTCCATTCAGGTTTGTCTTTGTCAAAACATCTATACTTTGGCAGTGAACACCGTTTTTATCTTATTCTCTTCTCAATACAATAAAAAGCATGCCTCCATCCTCTCTGTGATATTGGACAAAACATATCAATAAGTATTAATTCAGAAAAGGGATGTCTGGTTAGTGAATTTGTCCAAGGCTGGGTTAAACAAAGGTCTCTTTACTGACCAGCCTCTTGAAGCATCCAGGACACTACCATGCACTGAGCACCACTGAGAGGTTTGCATGGTATTAACTACCCCGCAGCGGCGTTTAGCCCTGGGGTCTGAGGACTGTTTTATAAAATTGACAAACATTTGAATGTGTTTTAAAAATCCACCCTTCACCTTATTTGGAGCCATGAACATTTCTTTATGATATATTCAAAGATGAACCAGCTGTCCTGCATTTGCACTGCCAGGAAACCTAAATACAGAGGATTCACAGTGTGTGTGTGTGTGTGTGTGTGTGTGAAAGCAACTGAAAATCACTAAGATTCAAAGTGGAGTTAGCAGGGCCATGGAGCTTAGACTAAAAGAATTTTAGGGGAGACTGGAGATGTTCAGAGTGTCACGACTAAGCAGAAACATTACGGAGGAGGATACTTTTAGGAAGCAGCTAAACACAAACATTTCCCTGTTTCCTGCTCCATATTCTCAACCAGACTTTTAAAGTGGATGGAAGCACACAGCAGGTCAAATGAGAAGGTTGGGCATTTAACTGCTCTCAATAAATACTGAAGTTGCACAGAGAAAGGAGAGCTGAGAGGGCAGTAACCCAGGGACCAACGATGCTAGGAGAGCTATTCCAGGAGCAGAACGTGTGTCCTCAGAGATGCCCAAGCCCCCTCACACACTGACCACTGCACACACCCAGCACTTAACCATTGACTCTCCCTCCTTATGAGTGTAGTTTGCTTTCAGCAGTCAACTTACTCAGAAAACTGAGTAAATTGGTGTAAAACTCTTCTACATCACGCATGACTGAGTCATATTCAGAAAGGATTTAATATATTCCAATATCAGTATGAAATCCATTACTAAAAACATCACTTTTGATCACTAATTATCTGTTCGCAGTTTTAATTACATTTTACCGCATAATTGGTACAGCTGAATATGTGTATGTTTATTGGACAAATTTCCTAGGATTTAGGGACTAAGCTCAAAGCAAATTCCTCAGTAGGTATTGGGAAGTTCAGCCACATGCCTAAGGAGTCAGAGCAGGAATAAGTTCATTTAAAACCACAAAAAGTCATTAGTATGTGGGTAAGTATGTGTACCAAAATGCTGGGGTAATGCATCCTATTTATATATAAAAATTTAAATGGTAAACTGTGCCTTTTATTATCAGTAGATTAAACCCAGGACATTATTTGATGTGAGTAGACTCTATAATTTAGTAAGATGAAAATAAGCTAAAAGCAGTACTTTCTGGTGGTGGTTTCTGGAACGTCTGGAAACTTTGCTGACTGAATGGGGAAGGACCTTTTCCTTTTAGATTTCAGTGGGGTGGAGCATGGCGTCTGCCGCATGGGGTTGGTCAGGATGTTTCTTTTCCAGCTGTGTGTGTTGTCCATTATTCACAGGCCAGTATGGGCTTTCCTTCGTTCTGCTTTCTGTCTCTGTGAATTTGCCTAGTCTAGATAATTCACCTATGTGGAATCATACAGTATGTGTCTTTCTGTGCCCAGTTTATTTCATATAGTGTAATGTTTCAAAGATTCATCCACGTGGTAGCATTTTTCAGACCTTCTTTTTATGGCCGAATAACACCCCATTCTGTGTATAGAGCAGGCTTTGCTTGCCTGTTCATCCGTCTATTGACACTTGGCTCACTTCCACCTCTTGTCTGTTGTGAATAATGGTGCCATGAATGTGGCTGTACAAACATCTCTTCAGGTCCCTGCCTTCAATTCTTTTTTTCTTCTTATTTTTTTTTGCATGTGAGTAAAAAGAATTATAAACCTAAGAATTGGTTGATAATTGGGGAATGATCATCTCAAATGAACCATGAGATAAGGGAAGCAATTTGTTGTCCCTGATTCTTTGTTTGTTTTAAGGGCATATATCTTGATTATTGTATATTTTATTTGGCAAGGACAGACTGGTGGATGTTTATGACACAGTAAATAGTTGGCAATGCTGTTACAAGAAAAATTAACCTCCATTCATCAAAAATCAGATTGATTTGTCTTGTCAGTTATCTGCCATTACTAAGGAAATGTATCCCTTATATAATCTTGCGTACTTTTATATAATCAGGGTTTCTGGAATACAGTCCTTTGTCCTTTGTCTTTTTTGTGTTGGGGTGTGTGTGTGTGTGTGTGTGTGTGTGTGTATACGAATTCACTGTTTTCTAACAAAGATACCCGTTTCAAATTAATTTTCTTCATCTGAAAAAAGTCAGTCCTGCTTTTGATTCCTTTGAGAAAACATCTAGTAGTGAAATCTCATCCATGTCATTGTTGTTCAGTCGCTCAGTCATGTCCAACTCTGCATCCCCAGGGACTGCAGCGTGCCAGGCTTCTTTGTCCTTCACTCTCTGGGAGTTTGCTCAGACTCCTCCACTGAGTTGATGATGCCATCGAAACATCTCATCCTCTGTCGCCTATTCTCCTCTTGCCTGCTCAAGTTTTTGAGGAACAGCTAAACTGCCCCCATTTTACAGCACATTTCACATCCCCACCAGCAATGTACTGTAGCAGTGAGTGCAGTTCAGTTTCCAGTTTCTCCAGAGTCTCATAAACAGCTAGTCATGTTTCAATGCTTTTGGCTGCTGATAAGTCGCTTCAGTCGTATCCAGCTCTATGTGACCCCACAGGCAACAGCCCACCAGGCTCCCTCATCCCTGGGACTCTCCAGGCAAGAACACTGGAGGGGTTGCCATTTCCTTCTCCAGTGCAGGAAAGTGAAAAGTGAAAGTGAAGTCACTCGGTCGTGTCCAACTCCTAGTGACCCCATGGACTGCAGCCCACCAGGCTCCTCCGTCCATGGGATTTTCCAGGCAAGAGTACTGGAGTGGGGTGCCATTGCCTTCTCTGATGTTTTTGGCTATTGCCACCTTAATAAGTATTAAGAGGTATCTTATCTTCCCTTTGATTAACAAAATTATTTTCCTGGGGAGGAATAATGCTGTTTTTCATGTGCTTATTGACTATTTACATATCTGAGCACTGTTTACACTGAATCACAACATTTGTATTTTTGCTTTTTTCACCTCAAGATATTTTCTAATTTTGCTTGTATTTTCTGATTTCACTTTTTTTTCCCCCTCGCTTGTTTGACCTATTGGCTGTTTGTGTGTGACTTTCCAAATATTTATGGATTTTCCAGTTTTCCTTCTACCTGCCTAACACAGGAGACATAAGAGATGCAAGTTCAGTCCCTGGGTCCGAAAGATCCCCTGGAGGAGAAAATGGCAACTCACTCCAGTATTCTTGCCTGGGAAATCCAGAGGAGCCTGGCGGGCTACAGTCCATGGGGTTGCAAAGAGTCAGACATAACTGCAGTGACTTAGCACGTACTGACTTCTAGTTTCACTCCAAAATGATCGGAAAAGGTACTTTGTATGATCCCAATCTTCTTCTTCTTCTTCTTTTTTAATTCAGGAAGACATATTTTGTGATCTAACCCATGGCATCTCATATCTATATGTGTGTGTGTGTATATATATATATATATATATATATAATATAAATTATTATTATATATATTCTGTTATTATTCTTCAGTGTTTCATTATTGCATTTCCTGCCCATAGTTGGATTGTGTGTGTGTTCTACCATTTTGATTCTCCTTTTCTTTTGTTTTCTGTCTTTTGTTGTTTTTATTTTACTACTGGTTGGGGATTGCAGTTAATGTTGTCACATTATGGCGTTCTAGTGTGAATAATGCCAAATGTCAAATTTTTTTTCTTTTAAATTTATTTGTTTTAATTGGAGGCTAATTACAATATTATAGTGGTTTTTGCCATACATTGACATGAATCAGCTGTAGGTGTACATGTGACCCCATGCTGAACCCCTCTCCCACCTCCCTCCCCATCCCATCCCTCTGGGTCACCCCAGAGTGCACCAGCCCTGAGCATCCTGTCTCATTCATCGAACCTTGACTGGCGATCTGTTTCACATATGGTAATATACATGTTTCAATGCTATTCTCTCAAATCATCCCACCCTCGCCTTCTCCCACAGAGTTCAAATGTCTATTCTTTACATCTGTGTCTCTTTTGCTGTCTCTCATATAGAGTCATCGTTACCATCTTTCTAAATTCCATATATATGTGTTAATATACTGTATTGGTGTTTTTCTTTCTGACTTACTTCACTCTGTATAATAGGCTCCAGTTTCATCCACCTCATTAGAACTGATTCAAATGCATTCTTTTTAATAACTGAGTAATATTCCATTGTTTGTATGTACCGTGGCTTTCTTATCTATTCATCTGCTGATGGACATCTAGGTTGCTTCCATGTCCTAGCTATTGTAAACAGTGCTGTGATGAATATTGGGGTACACCTGTCTCTTTCAATTCTGGTTTCCTTGGTTTGTATGCCCAGCAATGGGATTGCTGGGTCATATGGCAGTTTTATTTCCAGTTTTTTGAGGAATCTCCACACTGTTCTCCATTGTGGCTGTACTAGTTTGCATTCCCACCAACAGTGTAAGACAGTTCCCCTTTCTCCACACTCTCTCCAGCATTTATTGTTTGTAGAATTTTTGATAACAGCCATTCTGCCCAGAGTGAGATGGTACCTCATTGTGGTTTTGATTTGCATTTCTCTGATAATGAGTGATGTTGAGCATCTTTTCATGTGTTTGTTAGCAATTTGTATGTCTTCTTTGGAGAAATGTCTGTTTAGTTCTTTGGCCCATTTTTTGATTGGATCGTTTATTTTTCTGGAATTGAGCTGCTGGAGTTGCTTATATATTTTTGAGATGAATTCTTTGTCAGTTGCTTCATTTGCTATTACTCTTTCCCATTCTGAAGGCTCTCTTTCACCTTGCTTATAGTTTCCTTCCTTATGCAAAAGATTTTAAGTTTAATTAGGTCCAATTTGTTTATTTTTGCTTTTAATTCCATTATTTTGGGAGGTGGGTCATAGAGGATCCTGCTTTGGTTTATATCAGAGAGTGTGTTGCCTATGTTTTCCTCTAGGAGTTTTTCTCCTTTCTGGTCCTACATTTAGATCTTTAATCCATTTTGAGTTTATTTTTGTGTATGGTGTAAGGAAGTGTTCTAGTTTCATTCTTTTACAAGTGGCAGTCCAGTTTTCCCAGCACCACTTGTTAAAGAGATTATCTTTTCTCCATTGTATATGCTTGCCTCCTTTGTCAAAGATAAGGTGTCCATAGGTGTATGGATTTATCTCTGGGCTTTCTATTTTGTTCCATTGATCTATTTTTCTGTCTTTGTGCCAGTACCATACTGTCTTGATGACCGTAGCTTTGTAGTATAGTCTGAAGTCAGGCAGATTGATTCCTCGAGCTCCATTCTTCTCTCTCAAGATTGCTTTGGCTATTTGATGTTTTTTTGTATTTCCATACAAATTTTGAAATTATTTATTCTATTTCTCTGAAAAATACTGTTGGTAGCTCGATAGGGATTGCATTGAATCTATAGATAGCTTTGGGTAGTATACTCATTTTCACTATATTGATTCTTCTGATCCATGAACATGGTATATGTCTCCATCTATTTGTGTAACCTTTGATTTCTTTCATCAGTGTTTTATAGTTTTCTATATATAGGTCTTTTGTTTCTTTAGGTAGATTTCTTCCTAAGTATTTTATTCTTTTCATTGCAGTGATTAATTGAATTGTTTCCTTCACTTATCTTTCTGTTCAGTTCAGTCACTCAGTTGTGCCCAACTCTTTGCAACCCCACAAACTGCAGCACACCAGGCCTCCCTGGAGGCCACCCAACCCACCAACTCCTGGAGTCCACCCAAACCCATGTCCATAGAGTTGGTGATGCCATTCAGCCATCTCATTCCCTGTTGTCCCCTTCTCCTCCTGCCCCCAATCCTTCCCAGCATTAGGGACTTTTTCAATGACTCAACTCTTCACATGAGGTGGCCAAAGTATTGAGGTTTCAGCTTCAACATCAGTCCTTCCAATGAACACCCTTTCTTTGATCTCATTGTTATTGTATAGGAATGCAAGGAATCTCTGTGTATTAATTTTATAACCTGAAACTTTACTATATTCATTGATTAACTGTAGTAATTTTCTCATGAAGTCTTTAGGGTTTTCTATGTAGAGGATCTTGTCATCTGCAAACAGAGAGTTTTACTTCTTCTTTTCCAATCTGGATTCCTTTTATTTCTTTTTCTTCTCTGATTGCTGTGGCTAAGACTTCCAAAACTATGTGAATAGTAGTGGTGAGAGTGGGCACCCTTGCACCCTTATCTTGTTTCTGACTTTAGGGGAAATGCTTTCAGTTTTTCACCATTGAGGATAATGTCTGCTGTGGGTTTATCATATATGGTTATTATTATGTTGAGATATGTTCCTTCTATTCCTGCTTTCTGGATGGTTTTTTTTTTTTTTTATCATAAATGGATGTTGAATTCTGTCAATTACTTTCTCTGCATCTATTGAGATACTTATATGGATTTTATCTTTCAGTTTGTTAATGTGGTGTATCACATTGATTAATTTGCAAATATTGAAGAATCCTTGCATCCCTGGGATAAAGCCCACTTGGTCATGATGTATGATATTTTTTTATATGTTGTTGGATTCTGTTAGAATTTTGTTAAGGATTTTGCATCTATGTTCATCAGTGATATAGGCCTGTAGTTTTCTTTTTTCTTTCTTTTTTTTTTTTTTTTTGTGTGTGGCATCTTTGTCGGTTTTGGTATTAGGGTGATGATGGCCTTATAGAATGAGTTTGGAAGTTTACCTTCCTCTGCAATTTTCTGGAAGAGTTTGAGTAGGATAGATGTTAGCTCTTCTCTAAATTTTTGGTGGAATTCAGCTGTGAAGCTGTCTGGTCCTGGGCTTTTGTTTGCTGGAAGATTTCTGACTACAGTTTCCATTTCTGTGCTTGTGGTGGATCTGTTAAGATTTTCTATTTCTTCCTGGTTCAGTTTTGGAAAGTTATATTTTTCTAAGAATTTGTCCATTTCTTCCAAGTTGTCCATTTTATTGTCATATAGCTGCTGATAGTATTCTCTTATGATCCTTTGTATTTATGTGTTGTCTTGTGATTTCTCCATTTTGAGTCTTTCCTCTTTTTTCTTGATGAATCTGGGTAACGGTTTGTCTGTTTATTTATTTATTTAATTTTGGTTTGTCTTTTTTATTTATCTTCTCAAAGAACCAGCTTTTAGCTGTTGATTTTTGCTATGGTCTCCTTTGTTTCTTTTTCATTTATTTCTGCCCTAATTTTTATATTTTCTTTCTTTCTACAAACCCTGGGGTTTTTCATTTCTTCTTTTTCTAGCTGCTTTAGGTGTAGAGTTAGGTTATTTATTTGATTTTTCTCTTGTTTCTTGAGGTAAGCTTGTATTGCTACAAACCTTCCCCTTAGCACTGTTTTTACTGCGTCCAATAGGTTTGGGTTGTCGTGTTTTCATTTTCATTTGTTTCTATGCATATTTTGATTTCTTCTGTGATTTGTTAGTTATTTAGAAGTGTGTTGTATTAGCCCCCACATGTTTGTATTTTTACTAGATTTTTTTTTCTTGTAGTTGATATCTAATCTTGTAGACAGCATATATAGGGATCTTGTTTTTGTCTCCATTCAGCCAGTCTTTTTCTTTTGCTTGGGGCATTCAACCCATTTACGTTTAAAGTAATATTGATAAGTATGATCCCATTGCCGTTTACTTTGCTGTTTTGCGTTTGAGTTTATACACCTTTTCTGTGTTTTCTATCTAGAGAAGATCCTTTAGCATTTTTTGAAGATCTGGTTTGGTGGTGCTGAATTCTCCCAGCTTTTGTTTGTCTGTAAAGCTTTTGATTTCCCTTTCATATTTGAATGAGATCCTTGCTGGGTACTGTAATCTGGGTTGTAGGGTTTTCTCTTTCATCCCTTTAAGTATGTCCTGCCATTCCCTTCTGGCCTGAAGAGTTTCTATTGAAAGATCAACTGTTATCCTTGGTGTCAAGGTGCTGTATGGATGGAAAAGTCTTGAGGCTACTGTATGAATAAGACTGAAACCCAGAGGCAGCAGGCTTAAATCCAAAATTTGAGAACACAAGCAAACTCCTGACTCCAGGGAACATTAATTGGCAAGAGCTCATCCAAAAGCCTCCATACCTATACTGAAACCAAGCTCCACCCAAGAGCCAACAAAAGTTTCAGAGCAAGACATACCAAGCTAATTCTCCAACAACGCAGGAGCATAACCCTGCAACATTAAAATACAGGTGGCCAAAAGTAACACCAAAGCCACAGACCCCTCAAAACTCACTACTGGACACTTCATTGCACTCCAGAGAGAAGAGATCCAGCTCCACCACCAGAACACCAATGCAAGATTCCCTAACCAGGAAACCTTGACAAGCCACTTGTCCAAGCCCACCCACAGGGAGGAACCTCCACCATAAAGAGGAACCACAAACTTCTAGCATACGGATAGGCCACCCCAAACTCAGCAATCTAAACAAGATGAAAAAGCAGAGAAATACTCAGCAGGTAAAGGAACATGATAAATGCCCACCAAACCAAACAAACGAGGAGGAGATAGGAAGTCTACCTGAAAAAGAATTCAGAATAATGATAGTAAAAATGATCCAAAATCTCGAAAACAAAATGGAGTTACAGATAGTCTAGAGACAAGGATTGAGAAGATGCAAGAAATGTTTAACAAGGACCTAGAAGAAATAAAAGAGTCAATCAATTATGAATAATGCAATAACTGAGATCAAAAACACTCTAGATGGAACCATCAGCAGAATAACTGAGGCAGAAGATAGGATTAGGGAGGTGGAAGATAGAATGGGGGAAATAAATGAAGCAGACAGGGAAAAAGAAAAAATAATTAAAATAAATGAGGACAACCTCAGAGACCTTTGGGACAATGTCAAGCACCCCAATATTTGAATCATAGGAGTCCCAGAAGAAGAAGACAAAAAGAAAGGCCATAAGAAAATACTTGAGGAGATAATAGTTCAAAAATTCCCTAAAATGGGGAAGGAAATAGCCACCCAAGTCCCAAAAACCCAGAGAGTCCCAAACAGAATAAACCCAAGGCGAAACACCCCAAGACACATATTAATCAAATTAATGAAGATCAAGCACAAAGAACAAATATTAAAAGCAGCAAGGGAAAAACAACAAATAACACACAAGGGGATTCCCATAAGGATAACAGTTCATCTTTCAATAGAAACTCTTTAGGCCAGAAGGGAATGGCAGGACATACTTAAAGGGATGAAAGAGAAAACCCTATAACCCAGATTACAGTACCCAGCAAGGATCTCATTCAAATATGAAAGGGAAATCAAAAGCTTTACAGACAAACAAAAGCTGGGAGAATTCAGCACCACCAAACCAGATCTTCAAAAAATGCTAAAGGATCTTCTCTAGATAGAAAACACAGAAAAGGTTTCTAAGTTAATGGTGGAAAGATTCTCCACAGTGAGGGATACCCAGAGAGGTTCACAGAGTTACCTAGAGAAGAGAAGAGGGAGGAGGGAAATGGAGGTGATCAGGAAGAGAGGAAGGGTAATCAAAAGGGGAGAGAGCAATCTAGCCAGTAATCAATTCCCTGTGTGCTCTCCACAGTCTGAAACTCTTAGAGAGATTCACAGAATTACATAGAGAAGAGAATAGGGAGGAAGGAGATAGAGGTGCAAAAGGAGGAAAAGGGGGAAGTCAAAAGGAGAGACAGATCTAGCCTGTGATCAGTTCCCTAAGTGTTCTCCACAGCCCAGAATACCCAAAGAGATTCACAGAGTTGGGTAAAGAAGATAAGGGGGAGGGAGGAGATAGAGGTGACCTGGGGGAGAAAAAGGAGAATCAAAAGGGGGAGAGGGCAATCAAGCCAGTGATCACACTCCAAAGTAAAAATGCATACTGAACATTGGATTCTTAAAGGAAGAAAATTGATAACAAACACAATAAAGCAAAGATGAAAAATCTAGAATAGAGATTAGACTCTCAAAAATACAATATTAAAAAAGCAAAACAATATCACAAAAATTATAATATATATATATATGAAATTTGCTTTTAAAATAGGGTCTTTTTTTGCAAGGTAATAGTAGGTTATAAAAAGGAAAATTAAAGGAGTAAAAAGGAACTTAAAAAATTTTTAAAATGATAATAGTAAAATATATATAGGAATTTATCTGTAGCTGTTGAGGGTAGTGTAGAGTCAGTCTAGTTTCAGGTAATTCCTTGGTCCAGCTTCTACTTCTTCTCAATGTCTATAGGCCCCTTCCAATGTAGTTGGTGCTAACTACAGGGTTTTAATCTGTTACACCTGTCTCTTCCAAAGCAGTTCCCTCTTTGTTTATTTCAACTTCCTCTGTTTGCAAGTCTCTCTGTCTAATTTCTGCCCTGACACAAGGGAGTGAAGGTGGTCACTTATTTAGGCTCACTTGTTCAATTGTGCTATGGGGAGGGAGGAAGACTGCAAACAAATATCACTGGTGTGCGTGGGGATTGCTCACAGTGTTTATGCTTTCCTGGTCTACACTTCTCAGGCTCCAGGTTGCTCTGCAGGGGAACTGTCTAAAGCGGGCCCAGGGTTGCATGTACTTCCCAGGTCTAAGCCACTCAGGTTCAGGTTCTTGGGTATTCCACAAAGGCTCAGACTTTGTTGGGCCTGCGTTTTGTGCCCTTTCCAGGTCAGAGCAGCTCAGGTGACCAGGTGCCTGGTGAGCACACACTCCCCAGGTGGGGCCGTGCATCATCACCTCCCCCGTCTCAGCCGCTCAGTTTCCTGGGTGTACAGTGGGAGTGCCATCTCAGGACTGCGTTTGTCTCCTCTGGGGAGCTGCCATCCTCCTGGTAGATGTCAACCATCCAGGATCCCAGGAAGACGTTGTTAGCAGATGGGAGCCTGCTCACAGTTTGGTGGAGGGTACGTCTCAGTCAGAGATTGCCCTTTTCTGGCTCTGACTGTTGCCCACCTGCCTCTCTTCCTCTGGCAGGGGAGGGGCGGGTCCACTGCTGGCTAGCTCTCTTCTGATATTCGCTCAGTTATTTGTTCTGTGAGGGGACCAGGTTGTGCCTTACAGCTTTTCATGGAAACGTTTTTTTCTCTCTCTCTCTTTTATTTTCTCTCTCTGGCTATCCCATAGTTTGGGTTGCTATCTCATGTTAGCTCCCTCAGATTGCCCTCAGGGCATTCAGGCCCAGTCCCTGCCCTAAGCCCTGCAGCCCATGCCTCCCTGTTCAGCCCCAGCTTGCTGCTGGCAGATGCAAGGGTCTGGGCTACTTCTCCGCTGGGAGTTGCGGTTAGGCCTGTAATCTGTGGATTTTTTTGTTTGTTTGTTTTCCTCCTAGTTATGTTGCCCTCTGAGACTCCAAAACTCCCCACAGACCCGCTGGTGAGAGGGTTTCCTGGTGTTTGGGAACTTTTCCTCCTTCACGACTCCCTCCCCAGGATGGGTCTCCGTCCCTAACTCTTTTGTCGGTCTTTTTATCTTTTATATTTTGTCCTACTACCTTTCAAAGAGAATGGGTTGCCTTTCTGGGTGCCTGGTGTCCTCTGTCAGTGTTCAGAATTTGTTTTGTGGAATTTTCTCAGCGTTCAAATGATCTTTCGATGAGTTTGTCGGGGAGAAAGTGGTTTCCCTCTCCTATTCCTCAGCCATCTTAGGACCGCCCATTCCGATGTCAAAATTATATAGACATTGTTTCTATATATCTCTATCCCTCACCTTTTATATTGTTATTTTCATGGATTGCATCTGTCTGCATTGTGGACCCATTAACATGGATATGAGCAATATAAATATTGTTTTACACATTTGCCTTTTAAATCATATGGAAAATAAGAATTATAAGCCAAGAGTTCTATAATATTAACTTTTACATTTAACTTTGTAGTTACATTTAATGGTGTTTTTTTCTCATACTGCTTGTGTTCACCGTCTGGAGTTCTTTCATTTCCACTTGAAAGACTCCCATCAGCACTTCCTGGAACATTGCTTTATTTTTTTTTTTCTCCCTTTTATTGTTTTGCCATACAATGCCATGATATCACTATGGGTTTACATATGCTCCCCCTTCAGAAACCCCTCCCTTCCCCCTCCCTCCTCCCTCCCACCGGGAAATCTCTGAAACATTGCTTTAGACTTCCTCAAGCTTTTGCTTGTTTGTGAATGTCATAGTTTCCTCTCTCTCTCTCTCTCTCTATATATATATATATATATATAGGCCATGTGTAGCATGCGGGATCTCAGTTCCTTGATCAGGGATTGAACCCCTGCTCCCTATAGGGGAAGCATGATTCCTAACCACTGGACCACCAGGGGAGTTCTCACTCCCATTTTGGAAAGGGAGATTTTTATTTGAAATTCTTGGTTGACAGTTTTGTTTGTTTTTTTCTAGCACTTTAATTACATCATTCACTGCCTTCTTGCCTCATGGTTTATTAGGAGAAATAATCTATTTGTATAATTGAAAATCATTGTCCTGCTGGGGCTTATATATGCTGGTCTGCTTGATGGCCACCCACAGGCCCCTTAGGCTTTGTTCACCTTTCTTGATTTTTTCTTCCTTCTGCTCTTCACACGTGATAATTTCAGTTGCCTTGTTTTCACGGTCACTGATTCTCTTCTGCCCAATCAGATCTGCTGTTGAACCTTTCTTGTGAATTTTCCACTTACTTTGCAGTTCTAGAATTTTTACTTGGTTTTCTTTTTTATGGTTTTTACCTCTTCATTGATATTCCATTTTGTTCACCCATCTTTTTTTCTTATTTCCTATATTTCTTTGCTAATGGTTTTATTTAGCTTTTTGAAAGTATTTATAAGAGTAGATTTAAAGTCTTCATCTAGCACAGGAAGTCCCCTATATGTGAAACTTCAAGTTGCAAACTTTCAAAAATGCAGACCTGCATTCCATCAATGTCAGGCCCTCCATCTCCTATCGCTGACAGTCCTTCCCTCTATCATCTCTCTCCACCCCTCCCTCTCCAGTCAGTAACTGTTCTTGCCTGTTCACTGGATGCCAGCCCCTGCACACCCACTGTTGTACTGTGTACATTATTGAACTTTACAAGGCACTGTACTATAAGATGAGGAAACAATGGAAACAGTGACAGTCTTTATTTTTGTGATTTTGAGGGCTCCAAAATCACTGCAGATGGTGATTGCAGCTATTAAATGAAAAGATGTTTACTCCTTGGAAGAAAAGCTATGATCAACCTAGACAGCATATTAAAAGACAGAGACATTACTTTGCCAACAGATGTCCATCTAGTCAAAGCTATAGTTTTCCTGTAGTCATGCGTGGATGTGAGAGTTGGATCATAAAGAAAGCTGAGCACCAAAGAATTAATGCTTTTGAACTGTGGTACTGGAGAAGACTCTTGAGAGTCCCTTGGACTGCAAGATCAAACCAGTAAATTCTAAAGGAAATCAGTCCTGAATATTCATTGGAAGGACTGATGCTGAAGCTGAAACTCCAATACTTTGGCCACCTGATTCGAAGAGCTGACTCATTGAAAAAAACCCTGATGCTGGGAAAGATTGAAGGCAGGAGGAGAAGGGGACGACAGAGGATAAGATGGTTGGATGGCATCACTGACTTGATGAACATGAGTTTGAGCAAGCTCTGGGAGTTGGTAATGAACCGGGAAGCAAGCCTGGCAAGCTGCAGTCCATGGGGTTGCAAAGAGTTGAAAGTGTCTGAGTGACTGAACTGAAGTGTACTATAAGATTTAAAATGTTTATTTTTGTGGGTTTTTTTTTGTATTGCTTGTTTGAAAAGCATTATAAACCTATTACAGATCAATATTATATAGCCCATTGGTTGGTTGGGTACCTCAGCTAACTCTGTTGGACTCACTAACAAATTGGACTTACAAACAAGCTTTTGGAAAGGAACTCTTTCATATCTAGGAGACTTACTGTATTCTAATGTCTGGGCTTCCTCAAGGGCTATTTCATTTCAGTCAATTTATTTTTTTTTCTTTGCACTTATCTTCGTGTTTCATTTTATGCTTTATGGTTTTATGTTGTTGTTGAAAATTGAACATTAGAATATTATACTGTAGTATCTCTGGGAATCAAATTCTCTCCCTGCATTAGGTTTTACTCTCCTTGATGGCTGAAAGCTGACCTTTTGTTCAACTGGTATAGCGTTAAGACAAAACTTCCTTCAATACCAAGAGAAGAAAACAACGCAAAAGAAAGCACATGAACAGAAATACTGCCCCACCCACTCTGTATGGATTGACTGTCCTGGGGATTGGTGGCTCAGATGGTAAAAAATCTGTCTGCAGTGCAGGAGACACAAGAGTCTTGTGTTCAGTCCCTGAGTAGGGAAGATCCCCTGGAGGAGGGCATGGCAACACATTCCAGTATTCTTGCCTGGAAAATTTCATGGACAGAAGAGCCTGGTGGGCTACAGTATGGGGTCGCAAAGAATCGGACATGACTGAGCCACTAACACTTTGACACTTAGCCTGGCCATTTACAACCTTATCTTTCCTCTTATGCTAAACCTGGAGACCCGCTTGGGATCTCCTCAGGTCTCTTCTGAGCAGGTATCCTGTCCTGGGACTTCTGTGGCTTTCTAATACCCCAGGGTACATAGATGCTTGTGAATGCCCTCATTGCTGAAGGGAACTCTCTCCTGACTTTCCCCCCAGGCATCTGTGGTGTATTGGATGTCTCAGCTGTTATCTTTTATTTTTGATGGCTGTGAGTTCTCCTCTTCCATACAATAATTTTAAGCGATGCCATCAAGCCATTGCCCCAGGTGGGCTCTGAGTTAGGTGAACCAATGGGGAGTCTTACATCAGTCCTTAGGTGGCCGCCAGACAGATCAGAACAGGCAGACACAGTCATCTGTGGAGGCACTCTACTCTGCTCCCTCCAAAACCAGAGACCAGGGCCCCATACAAGGAATACAGGCTATGAGTGGAGCTTTTCTGTGAGCCTAGGAGGTGGTGGGCAGGGCAAGTAAAAATGGCACAGAACTTTCCTCCTATTTCCAAGTTGCCTTCTTCTTGATTCAGCATTCTCATGGTTTCTGTAAAACTTTGTTTTCTGGAATCATGACAGTTGATTCTTTCAGCTTCTGCTTGTTTCATTTTTTTTTTTTTTTCTGGAGATGGGAGAGTTTGGAACTGTCCACTCCACTGTTTTAATCAAGTTACTCCCTTTGCTTTTATTATCAAACCCCAAATATCACAGGGTTTCTACTAAATGAAATGAATTTTGTCTCCTGTCCCACATAATTATATATTGTCAGATTGATCTAGTACTCGCACTAACAAAAATTAACATGGTGGACATTGTTTCAAAATGACAGAATAGTCATTGAATCATTGTACCTAAGCATCATTTGTCTTCAAATTTAGTGGAAGTCTTCAGGCATTACTGAAATATAGATCAGCTATTTAGTTGTAAATAAATATTTGGATGTGTCTTTAGAAGTCTAACATGGTTTCCAGGGTAGAAAAATCTGAATTCTTTTTTCATTCTTGTTTGCTTGCTTTTTTATTGAGGTATAATTTCTGTGGTTTGATATCTGTCCGTGCTAAGTAGCTTCAGTCGTGTTCATCTTTGTGTTGCCTGGTGGACTACAGCCTGCCAGAGTCCTCTGTCCTTGGGATTCTCCAGGCAAGAGAACTAGAGTGGGTTGCTGTGCCCTCCTCCAGGGGATCTTTGACTCTGGAGGATCAAACCCACCCGCGTCTCTTATGTCTACCTGCTTTGGTAATTGGGTTCTTTACCACTAGTGCCACCTGGGAAGCACTCAATATTTGTATATATTTTGAAATAATTACCACAGTAAGTTTAGTCAACATTTATATTAACTCACTTCACTTTAGCACAGAAGGAAAACAAATGGTCTCACTGTGTCTTCCTGCCCAAGCTTTCCACAAGAGAGTGTGTTATCATTATGCTCATAAAAATATCTACAGATACACATGGAGGACATATGCTCCCATATACATATACCCAAATGTTTATTGAATTATTTTTGTAACCTATGAGAGTGACTTTTGTGTCATGAAGAATGTTTGTCTTTATAACTTTCCCTCATATGCAGCATTTTAATATTGATGTACCAGTATAGTACCATTTAAAGATAATGGGAAGAGTAAGGAAGAATCTACTTTGACAAGTAACTAAGCTGCAACATAATAATCTGATATCTGAGCTTCCATCTGTCAGATGCAATCACAAGTAAAAGGTGGAAAGAAGCAAGGGATTGCTTTTTAAGGAAATGAAATTACTATCTTGAGAATATTTCAAAAATGTGACTTGAAAGGGCAGATACGAGACATAAGTGTTCTTCAGCTTTCTGTTGATTCCTGAGTGATCCTGGGTGAGATAAATCATGGTGATGTGCTTGTCTTGTGTCTAAACTCTCACCCAGCTAGTGTCAGGAAATGTACTCCTTTTGAGTGAAGATCCTTGCTCCAAGCCCCAGAGCAGCAGAGGCAGGCTGTGACTCAAAGCTTTCTAAGGTGATTCAGTCCTTCTCTGTACCACCCAGGGCTCTCAGGGGCTGGGTATAATGTTCCCTTTTGTATCTCATGGTTATTCTGTGTGATAATTAAGACAGAGACTAGTACAACATTTTTAGGCATCTGCCCATACAAATAGCTCCTGATGCGATGACTGTGGATGTCTTGAGGTTTTGTACATTTTCTCAGTGGGCCAAATGTCAAGATGCAGACTATCAAAGTTCAGAATTCATTGGAACAAAGGGAGGAAAAACCTGCCACATTTGCAACTGAGAAATGGAAATCTGATGTACAGGGGGTGTGCTGACAGACACAAGATGAGGAATTGCTGCATTTGTGGAACTGGTTTATAGACATTTTTACCATACCCAAATAGTTAATAAATTTGCATAGACTTCTTCCAAAGTCTCTGAATTTAGGTAATTAGACATTAAGATTCTTATCAAGTGGCGTTTTGCATTTTGTTTTGTTCCACGCTGTTTACGTAGAAGCCAGAGGATATTTAACCTTTGGGAAACCTGCATTAAATCAATATTACATTAGTGTTTTAGTACCATTAGCTCAATAGCCATATGCCCAGATATTTTCTCCATTCAGAAAGTCAGGACTTGGTAAATAAAAATGAGATAATTAACAATGAATACCTGCCACTTGGATTTTATGTATACAGCGTTACCTCTTTCCCTCCAAAGCTTGACATTATTACCTATAATTCAAGAAGTGCAAGCCCACAGCCCATTCACTGCCTAGCAATGGAGCTCTCCTGGTGACCTCACATGTTTCCATGGCAGCAGATTCATCTGGAAATAGCACAGCACTTTGATTCGTAGGTGGTCAAAGATGGACTCTGAATTACATATGTTAAAAAAGGCTAATTTCAAAAGAAATCCTTAGGTTGAAAATTTTGCAAAGGACAAGATTATAAGTTAGAGTGGTATTCATATTTTTAATGATTATGCATTTCTGGTTCTGAATTTGAAAGAGGGCATTTGTCATTCAAATGCATCATGGTTAGAATATTTACAAGGCAGTTAGTAGCAATAGAATACAGAAATCTAGTTCTGGCAGCTAGCCACCACCTGCTGGTCATATTGCTACCTGTCTCCAGGGGCATTGGTCTGCTCAAGTTGCCAGAATAAAATAACATAGACCAAGAGGCTTCCTCTGTGGCTCAGACGGTAAACAATCTGTCTGCAATGCGGGAGACCCCGGGTTGGTTCCTGGGTTGGGAAGATCCCCTGGAGGAGGGCACAGCAACTCACCCTGGTATTCTTGCCTGGAGAATTCCCTGGACAGAGGAGCCTGGCAGGCTACAGTCCATGGGGTCACAAAGAGTCAGACATGACTGAGCTGCTTAAGACATGGTGAGAGGCTTAAGCAACAACTGATGTTTGCTTTCTCACATTTCTGAAGGCTGGAGGTCCCAGGTCAAGATCTGGTTTCCATTGTGGGTGAGGACTTTCTTCTCGGCTTGCAGACTCAGCATTTCACTGCATGCAGAGAGAGAGTGGGCGCACATGCTCTGGTCCCTTTGATAAGGACACTAACCCTATGAGATGAGGGACCCACTCTTGGAAACTCGTTTAAACTTAAGTAACCTTGATCGTTTACTTAGAGGCCTCATGTCCAAGTATAGGCACACTGGGCGTTACATTCCAACGTATGAGTTTGGGGTTGGGCAAAAGCATTTGGTCCACAGCCCCAGGCCTCATGTTTATCTCCCCTGGGCCCTGGCACTTTAACTCTAACAGAGGAGAGAATTCATCTCACTGAGATCAGGTGGGATGTCTGGATCGCTGGGCAGTTGGACTCAAGAGATCATTTAGTTGGATCAACATCCCTTTTAACTTCAGCAAAGTAGTAATGAACTGAAGATGAATGTTGGTTAAAAAAAAATTAGTTGTAATTTAAACATCATCATCAACAACAACAAAAATCCCTCTATAACATCTGGAGCAAAGCTAAGAAAGAGGATGTATTGCCTGTATCAAACTGTCATGCGCCCAGAACCTGGCCATGAAATAGTCTGCAGGCTCTGAGAACTCCAGCCTCACTTTGACTGCCCCCTCCCCCAAAATATCTCCTCCTCACCTGCTCTCTCTTTCCACAGTCTGGGAGATCAGATGAACTGGCGTCCGGCCTGACCATGTTTTAGAGGCAAAAAAAAAAGTGAGAAAACAGACACTACTAACATCATCTCACAGCATTCCAGAGGGGTCAATGCTTAACTCAGAACTTAGATTGCTAAAACTATTTAAACATATTTTTGTAAACAGAGACACTTGTGAGTTGGAAAAGTGTCTATCTGCAGTAACATAAAATAATGAAAAGTCTTCCTGCTGTAACATCACATAGGCATTCCGAGAAATGTCCTATTCTGCAGAATCACAGACTGAAACTCACAGGGCTTCTGAGGAAGTTAAGGTCAGCAGCAGACTCTTCATAAGCCGGGGCAGCTCAGTACTTACAGTACCTATGGTAACATGAACCCTTGCCATCTCCACAGGCTCTGCTACCTACAGCCCCCACCTCCATATCTGTAGGCCCTCAGAGTCACAGAACTTTGAAGACCTTTGCTTCTAGTAGAGGCCCTTCCATCAAGACGAGAAACACAAGTCAGAGATAACCTTCTCCATCAGTTAGTGTTTTCACACAGGAAGAGATTCCTTTGTGGTTTCTCTGTCTACTGTTTTGGCTTTCCCAGATAGCTTAACACCCTGGGAGACAACTACAAAGTCACCAGTCTCTTGTCCAATCCCTGGGTTGTGAAGATCCGCCGGAGAAGGGAAAGGCTACCCACTCCAGTATTCTGGCCTGGAGAAGTCCATGGATTGTATTGATCATGGGGTCGCAAAGAGTCTGACATGACTGATCAATTTTCACTTTCATGCAGTTGAAGTGGCAAGAAATGCTTAAACCTTTTGAATTGCTTAGGGAAGGATTTCCAGAACAATTCCTTTTAATTCAGGCCACAAGCAAACATGTGAAAAGATCTGTGAGGGTCTCTGTCAATAGCAGGAGGGTAAGAAAAAACTGAAAGACTTCCCCAATGGCTCAGTGGTTAAAAAAAAAAAATCTGCCTTCAATGCAGGAGACACAAGAGACTTGGGTTCAGTCCCTGGGTAGGGAAGATCCCCTGGAGGAGGGCATGGCAACCCAATTCAGTATTCCTGCCTGGAGACTCGCACAAACAAAAAAGGGTGGGCATTAAGAGGGTAGACTGAAGGGAGCCTACTGTGGTGTGAAGGTCTGTGTCTCCTGGGAGGGGCTTAGGTCATGAGGATGGAGCCCTCATGGGTGGGATTAGTGCCCTATAGCAGAGACCCCAGGGGATCCCTGCCCTGTCTGCCCTCAGAGGACCCTGAGATAAGGGGCAATGGCATAGATTCTCACTTTTCTTTAGTTCTCGTCACAGAAGACGAAGCTATGCTTACATTCCCATTCCCCTGCATTTCAGACCAGCCTTTCAATACCTGTCCTGTGGTGATATTCCCCACAAATAGTCCTCCCCAGTCTTCTGGTTTACCTTAAGTTAGCTTAAGTCTCTTCATCTTTAGTTCCTTATTCTTCCTCTTGCCTCATGTGTAGGATTTACTGCTTGCCTTTGTAAACGAGAATCATAGGGTCCTTATTTTAGATGACTGACCTGCTTTCAAGGTTAGGTTTTGAGACCCTGATCACTTCCTGTGAGCCCTACTGCTTGTTATTGTTCCCTTATTGTTCACAGTGGGAGAGGAGGAGCCTTCATCTGTAAGTCCTCAACCTGAACACACTTAATTCTTTTCTTTATTCTTCACTTTGCCTGCACCCCCTCACTGCCACTTCAGTTCACTCACAGACTTCCACCCCTACAGGGGCAGAACAGAAAGGAAATTCCACATTATCTTCCTTCCTTCCTTATTTTCACAGTACAGGGCATGTTCCATCCACCCTTCCTCACCACCACCCTTCCTAATTGTGGGCTCTCATGGACTCCCGAGAGGGCATGTGTGGTGTCTAAGTCCTCCATTTTAAAATATTTATTTCACAAAATACTTAGTCCAATGGATGTACATAGTAAATAACCCATAAATAAAAGATCAGCAAATGAATAGTTGAAGCACACAATATAAATAAATAATTTGTTGTGGAATTATTAGCATTAAATATTGACTCATTACTGGAAAAACCCAGAAACTAAATCCCTTTGTGTAGATAACCCTGCTTTTATATAACCAACACTCTGCATAAGGACAGTTGAAAATAAAATATGGCTTAATGTAAGTAGTAGGATAAGAGGGGACAGGAGATATAGGGCCATTTAGATGAATCTTCTAACAACTTTTGAATCTTAAGCGTGATGTTATGGTATTAATGTCTGGAAACAACCCTGAAGCTATTGGGGATTTGAGTTCATGTAGTGGATATTGGACATTGGGATTTTCTTGCTCAAACCTGTAGGAAGATTAATGGAACTGGTTGATGTTTCCTCAGAGGGTACCATACATTCTCTCATTTTGTGAGAAACAGGGCAACTCCTGAGATAACAAATAATGACAACTTCTCCTTTGAAGCAAACCTCAATTTCAGTTGCAAACTGATGAGGCCATTGTAAAGAACAAGATAGTCACATCATTTAGATTTTTTTTTTTTGCCATACTGTGAAAGTTTTCATTTTATAATTTCAAATCTTTAAAGACCTCAGTTATGTTTTCTCTGGATGTATTTCTTCCTACTAATTCTTCTGAATTAAAAGAGACTTCATATGTTTCCATTAGAAAAAGAGCTAAGTGAGAGCTTAAGGTTTGGAATTAGAATGATGGGATTCAAAGCCCATCTTTACCATATACTGACTGTAAGACCTTTGTCTGCTTAATCTTTAGTTTTCTCAGATTTATATGTAAGGTTAAGGATAAGACAAGCATATTTCCATACAATAAACATATTGACTTCATAGGATTATTATGAGGATTAAAAGAAACAATGAGTGTAGATAACTCCTGACTCTTAGTAAGCACTTGAGAAATGATTAGCATTGCTACTACCTAAAATAAAGCCCTAATTAGCATCAGGGAAGCAATTATTCATCCTACTAAACCTATGGACCAGCTTGACTTGGACAACTGTAGCTAAGTCTGTTGTGGGTCAAAGAAAGAACTCCAGCTTCTATTTTGGAAAGGTAAATTGGGATAAATAAATGTTCACTCTGCCAGGAAAAATCAGGAGACAGATAGGGGAGGCCATACCCACACGAATGTATAGAGATGATGCTGGACGTAGCTGCCCAACCCTCTGCCACAGGCTGGGAGATCAAGTGACCCAAGTCAAAGCAGCAGAAACCTGTTCCCAAGCCTCACATGCATTGAGTAGTATTAAAAAATAACTTGATGCTTTTAAAAAAAAGACAACTTGTTATACTCATCATCTCTTTTGCTTTTCATTACAAACCTGTGGACAAGGTCTTATTCAATTATCAAGAGGGGAAACTCAGGGTCCAGGGGTTGCTGAGCACATCGTTGCTGGGACAGGACCACATCTCCATGACGACCTGTCCTGTCGGTCACTTCTGCGCTGTCTGTAGAGGACAACTCTAGCACCACATCTCAAGAGGGGCTGATGCTCAACCATGTTGGTTTCTAGGAAATTTCATTTGTTATATGAGAAATTTATGGAAACGTGAGGAGAACTTGGTATTTCCATTGAGGCTGTTGATCTGTGGTCACTGCTTTCTCTGCATCTGTCTCCTCATCTTTATTGGATTCTACTTTTCTCTGGCAGTTCCCCTCACTTACTTGTGTCTTTATTACTACTTTTCTTTTGCTGCTGCTCCTTTCAGAGACTCTGCAAGCCCTGGATTAATTCCTGCTCTTGCTAATTTACCTTCAATTTTCAACTCTTGAAATGAATGGGGGAAAAAAAGACAGAAAATATCAGCAAAAACATAGGATTTATTTTTTTAATCAAATAAAAATATAAACACAAAAAACACAATAGTATTAAAAAAACACAATACACCTAAGAGATGAGTCCAGTAGTAGAGAAGAAAGGACAGAGAATGAAATCCATAAATGTGAAATCAGTAGAAATCACCCAATCTGAACGACAAAGAATTAGACTGGGAAAAAAGTAAGCAGAGCTTTGGGGGCTTTTGAGACAAAACATTTAACATTTATCTTCTTGAAGTCTCAGAAGGAGATAAAGCAAGTAGGGCTATAAGTTATTGGAAGAAATGATGAGTGAAACTTCCCAAATTTGGCAAAAGATATGAACCTACAGTGGAGTCAAGAAGCTGAATAAACTTCAGACAGCATTCATGCCCCCACAAAAATGCAGAAGGTAGCATCATAATAAAACTTTTGAAAGCAAATATTTAGAAAAATTCCTGAAGACAATGCAAGAAATGACAAAAGATTACTTATTTGGAACCATGGAACCCAGAAGCAAATGCACAATATTTTTTAAGTGCTGAAAGAAAAAACTGTCTATTGCAAGTTCAATATCTGGTGAAAGTATTCCACAGAAAGAAAGGGGACTGAGATTATACTCATATAAGGGAAAGCTAAAAGAAATTGTCATCAGCAGACACCCTTATAGAGTTCGGCTAAAGGAAGTCCTTCAGACGGAAATAAACTGACAAGAGTAGGCACCTTGGAACATCAGGAAGGGAGAAGATAGGGCAGAAATACAGGTGTGTGCAAGAGAATATTCTTCTCATGGCTTTTACAAAACATATTTGATCATTCAAACAGTTACTGCTCCATCTGATCCTCAAGACCAACCTTTGCTGAGATTTTGATGAGAATTTTATTAAACCTATAGATAAATCTCCGGAGAAGTCAACTGGGATATATGAACCAGACCAATGAGAGCTCTGTTCGCACAAAAACCTGTGCATGAATATCCATAGCAACTTTCTTTGTCATAACCAAAACCTGGAATCAGCCCAGATGTCCTTTAACGGGTGAATGGTTCAGCAAACTGAGAAGCAGTCGTAATGTGGACTGCTACTTAGCAATAAAGATAAATGCACTGTTGATGCACATAATGACTTGGATGAATCTACAGAGAAACGCTGAGTGAGAAAAGCCAGTCCCAAAGATGACACACTCTGTGGTTCCATTTATGTAGCATTTCTCAAAGACAAATTTTAGAAAAGCATGATAGCTTAGTGGTTGCAAGTGCTGGAGACAGAAGAAAGGGGATGTGTCAACTGTGCCCTTTGTATTTTCTCTACTTTCTGATATTTTGATATCTGGGGGCCTTACTGATCTTGGGGAGATTGCCCATCCCAGGGCTGCTAATTCCTGCAGGTTGGAAACCCCTTGGTGCACACCCTTCATGAGAAGAACAATCAATCCAGATCCTACACGCCTGCTACATAGTCGCTCAGTCAAGTCCTACTCTTTGTGACCCCTTGGAGTGTAGCCCTGCAGGCTTTTCTTTCCATGGGATCCTCCAGGCACGGATACTGGAGTGGGTTGCCCTGCCCTTCCCCATGAGGTCTTCCTGACCCAGGGATCAGATTCACCGCTCCTGTGGTTCCTACGTTGTAGGCAGATTCTTTACCACTCAGCCACCTGGGGAGCCCATAAAAGTGTATGCCTTGTTTAAATTATTTTGTCTCAATGTAGCTTCATGACTTGAAAATTCCCAGAGACGATCATAAAAACATTCAGAGATGGCAGTGAAGTCTAGCAGTATTTAGCTTAGGGGGCTGTCTAGAAGTTGTGTCATTTGTTGGCAGTCTCTCGTCATGAGTTGTCTGTGAAGGAGCAGCCTGTTGGAGAATGTCTGACACAATACTTAATATCTGGGCACAAGGTGGACAGGCCAAGAGGGAAGCACACATTCCTGCAAGTATAGAAGGGCACATCCCACCTGTCTATTAACAGAAAAGAGGGAATCTAAACAGGAGCACCCTGAAGAGAACAGGTGATGGAAGCTCCCGTTTCCAAAAATCAAGGAAATCTGGGGAAAGAGCAGCAGGTTCTCCAAAGAGAGACTATTCAATATCTTCCTCAGATGGAATCTGATATCACAGTGCTTGTGAGCAAGGACTCAGCCCCAGGTGAGTCCTGCCACACACAAGCAAATCCAGGCTTAATGCAGAGATGCCTGATTGAATAAGTGTTTGCAGCAGGGAAAACTCCCAGACCACACGACCTGCCAGGGTCTCAAGGATCAAGTCGAGATGGGCTGCCCTTTTGCAGGAGCAGTGAACAGGCTAGACATTCTGGGAGTGGGAGGGTGGTAGGGCTTGTGGAATATTAGATGGTTCATCCATAGGTGGTGTTTTCCCCTAAGTAAAGCAATTCTGGGGAGGTGCTTTTGGTGCAGTGCTGGGGGGGCACCGCTCTGTCTTCTGATGCTTGGGGTGAGCCCATGTTGTTGTTCAGTCCCTCAGTCATGTCCGATTCTTTGCGACCCCCTGGACTGCAGCACACCAGGCTTCCCTGTCCTTCAATATCTCCTGGAGTGTGCTCAAACTCATGTCCATTGAGCCAGTGATGCCATCCAACCATCTCATCCTTGGTTGCCCCCTTCTCCTTCTGCCCTTAATCTTTTCCAGAATCAGGATCTTTTCCAATGAGGTGGCTCTTTGCATCAGGTGCTAGAGCCTATATCCAAGGGTAAATGAAAGACTCCTGGATACAGGTTGTTGATTCAAGTTACCAGGCGTTTTGCCCACATTGTTCTGGGGAGAAACAGTTCTGCTAAATGTTTATGAGACCAACAGTGGAAGTTTGGAAGGTCCCTGCCTGGCCTTGTCATGAAAGAAAGAAAGTGAAAGTGGAGTCGCTCAGTTGTGTCTGACTCTTTGTGACCCCATGGACTGTAGCCCACCAGGCTCCTCCATCCATGGGATTCTCCAGGCCAGGATACTGGAGTGGTTTGCCATTTTCTTCTCCAGGTTCCTGAACCAGGGATCGAACCTGGGTCTCCCTCACTGCAGGCAGATTCTTTAGCGTCTGAGCCACCAAACCTTGTCATAGGCCGTGTCTATCTGCATCCCCTGGGGAAGGCAGTTCTCTGCAATGAGTCACCTCCAGAAGGGCAAAGGGCCGGGGCTTCTTCACAGGGATAACAGGCTCAGGAGAGGTCCGCCTCATGTCTCCTCAGCTGGTCCTCAGTTTCTGCTTGGGGGCCGCCTCCAAACACAGCATCCTGCATTCAGTGATGGGCTTTATCTCATGGAGTGAGTGGAGACAGCCAGGGTTAATGACTGAGAGACACTGAGCTCGGGACAGACATCAAAGCCCGGTGCGCATTGCAGGGAGCAGAGAAAGGATTACATGGAAAGAGTAAAAGAATATGATTTTTTTTTAAGTGGGCTTTGGGACCAAAGATGCTGCTGTTGAAGGTTTTGCTGGTTTGCATTCTCCGTGATGGGCCTCTTGTTCTTCCCTGGGCCTGATGTTTTTATTGTGGTCTCTATAGACCGGATGTTTGAGTACCTCCTCCTGAAATTCTGATGTTGAAGCTCATTCCCCTAATGTGAGGGGATTAGGAGGTGTGGTCTCTGGGAGGTGATGGTGTCATAAGGATGAGGCCTTTCCCCCTCCACCAGAGAAGGACACAGCCAGCAGAGGGGGGCCTCACCAGACCCCGAATTTGCTAACACCTTGAACTTGGACTTCCAGCCTCCACAGCTGTGAGGAGTACCTTTCTGTTGTTTCCAAGCCAGCCAGTTTATGGTATTTTTGTATTATCACAGCCCAAGCAGACTGAGACAGTGGTGCTATTTCTGTGTAACAGCCATGGGGTACCTCCCAACACACACACACACACACACACACACACACACACACACACACACACACACACACACCCCTCTGTCCCAGAGGTGCAGACATTCAACACAGGTCAAGGGCAGAAGGCCAGAGTGGAATGAGTGACAGGTAACCCAGGGTGCCTCTGTGCCCCTGGTAAAACCCAGGGAAGCAGACCTCAGGCTACGTGGTCTGTACTTTGACCATGTGATATTACAGGCGGGAAAACCATTTCCTAATAAAAGTGATGGAAACTCAGTCACCCTGACACATAAAGCTAGACTGTACCAAGCTCTAGAACGGTGATAAAGAAAATTCTTGTCCTGGCAGGCAAGAGGGATTAAATCAACACACTCTAACGGTCCAAGAGAGAAGCAGTAATTCTCCTTGATGTTTCCTGACGCTGTTCCCTTACCAACAGAGCCTATGTTATTTGTGAAAGTTCTGGCTGTTTCACTTTTTCAGCACAAGTTGAGCATTTTTTAGGATGATGTAATATACTTCATTACAGCTTTATTTCTAAACTAAGGAATTATTTATATCATGGTTGGGTATTTTGGGGAGAATGAACTGTCTCTTCAGAAAAATGAACATACACACACACACATAACACAAACTTGTATGCCCTTTGAATGATCATTCAGCCACCTGAAATCAAAGTGCATGGACTCAGGGTGACATCCTTTCCTGTGCAGTATTTAAGATCTAGAGTTTTCTTGCTCATCTGGAAGATTCCCTTAGATTACTAAGGATTTTAATATTTTGAAGGAAGATACTTGATGATGCTATTTATCAGTCTTGCTTCCAGTGAGGCATTTTTGCAGAACCATTTGAAATCTGTGAAAGTGCAGAGCTGCCTTTAAGAAAAATCGCCAACAAACTGACCCAGGCTGTGGCTTTGGGCAGAGTGATTCCACCCTCCGAACCCCACTTCCTTAGGTGGCAGCTGTCGTCCCTGGAAGCAGGGCTACTCTGAGGACAGTGAGGTGCCTGTGCAAATGCAAAACTCTGGGGCAGGGCTGTGCACTGTGTGCTGTTGTATGCACGGAGCGGGGTAAAATGCTTACTGTGTTGTAAGACCTTAACAGAGGTTTACTGAGTAAATTTGGGGGTGTCTCTCATAATTTTCCCATCTGTAGAATGAAGGTGATCCCTCCTAATTTGGCTTTTGCTCATTTAAGATAGTGACAGCTTGTAGCGCTCTACTGTCTGTAGACAATTTTAGACCTATTGCCTCCTGGCACCCTCAGGGTCACGGTCAGGTTCATTCACACCTCACTGTTTCCAGTGACAGAGGAACATGGACAACTGCCAGGTCTCTTTGTCAATACAACTGGGTCTAATTCATAATAATAACACGTTTCTATGGATCTTTTAAGTTTCAACAGTGTTTTCCCGTATAATGTTTATGGCAGCCTCAAAATGACAAGAAAGCTGTGGTACATATACACAATGGAATATTACTCAGCATTAAAAAAAAAATTCATTTGAAGCAGTTCTACTCAGGTGGATGGAACTGGAGCCTATTATCCAGAGTGAAGTAAGCCAGAAGGAAAAACAACAATACAGTATACTAATGCATATATATGGAATTTAGAAAGATGGTAATGAGAACCCTGCATGCGAGAAACGCAGATGTATAGAACAGACTTGTGGACTCTGTGGAAGAGGGCAAGGGTGGGATGATATGGGAGAATGGCATTGAAACATGTTAATTATCATATGTGAAATCAATCACCAGCCCAGGGCTGATGCTCGGGGCTGGTGTACCGGGATGACCCAGGGAGAGGGAATCGGGAGGGAGGTGGGAGGGGGGTTCTGAAGGGAGAGCATATGTAAATCCATGGCGGTTTCATGTCAATGTATGGCAAAACCAACACAATAAAGTAAAGAAAATTTTTTAAAAAAATGACATGGGTCAGACAAGGGTGAGTGGCGTAGTTATTTTCATACTAAAAGAATTCAGACCGGATGAGGGCAAACATCCTGGGTCCTCAGAGCCAGCCGGTGTGGACCCGGGACCTGGCCCCAGGCCTCCTCACCCGGCGCCACTTGCTCTCACTCTCCCCACCTCTCAACACCAGCTCTTCACAACCACGCTGAGCCCAGTTTCTTCCCCCAGAGTCTCTGCTCAGAGGGAGGAGGGCCAGCCTCCCGCTCAGCTTCTGCAGCGCTTCCTCAGCCAGAATCCACCCCCCTTCCCACGTGAATCTCCACACCTCAAAACTCAAAAGAGCATTCCCCTAATAGATGCCGTCTGCAATGGATTTCCACCCCCCACCACTAACAAAAGGAGCAGTTGAGGATTTGTAACTCGGCGTCCTGGGGGATTGAATAGGGATGTATGTGTATATCTGTATGTGTGTGTGTCTGAACATTGTGTGTGACTGTATGTGTCCCTGTGTGTGTGTTTGTGGGTCCATTTATATTTTCTCCCTGAATCTACCCCATAAGAATTAGACCCTGGTATCTAGATTTACAGGTGGCTCTAGTTTCTAAAGAAACTGCCTGCCAATGAAGGAGATGTAAGAGATGTTTGATTCCAGGGTCGGGAAGATCCCCTGGAGAAGAAAATGGCAACGCACTCCAGTATTCTTGCCTGGAGAATTCCATGGACAGAGGAGCCTGGAGGGCTACAGTCCATAAGCTCACACAGAGTTGGACATGAATGAAGTGATGAGCACACACATGGCATAGAGCATCCATTTAGAGATGGAAGATGTTGATAGCTGCAGCCAGTACAGTGGCCCTCTGCTGTCTTGGATGGGTGAGGTATGATCAGTCCCCTTCACAACACAGGGCCTTATTTTCTCTAGAGAGAGAAAACCACAGTCCTCACTGGCCATCTTTCCACTGCATGTACAAGGGCTTAACATTTGTGATGGGAACACACTGAGTGAATTTAGTTTTTTGTTAACTTTGAAAAAATTGTATACATTTTTAAAAATTACTTTCCATTTATAATTATTTCAAAATATTAACTATATTTCTCATGCTGTGCAGTGCATTCTTGAACCCATCTTATATCTAACAGTTTAGACTTCCCATATTACCCTTATATTTCCCCCTTCCCTCTGCTCACCAGTAACCATTAGTTTGTTCTCTGAATCTCTGAGTCTTCTGCCTTTATGTTATATTCACTAGCTTGTTGTATATTTTAGATTCCACATTTAAGTGGTATCATACAGTATTTATCTCTGTCTGACTTATATAGAACAGTATAATGCCCTCCAAGTTGCTGGAAATGACAAAGTTTTGTTCTTTTTTACGACTGTGTAACATTACTTTGTCTGTTGATGTACATTGTCTTAGGTTGCTCCTATGTCTTAGTGCGTAAATAATGCAGTTATGAATGTTGCAGTGTGTATGTTTTTTTGAGTTAGTATTTTTGGCTTTGTTTTTGAATATATATCCAGGAGTAGAGTTTCTGGATCATGAAGTAGTTCTATTTGTAGGTTTTTGAGAAACCCCCACGCTGTTTTCCACAGTGCCTGCACCAGTTTACACCCCCAGTGTAGGAGCGTTCCATTTTCACTGAGTGTGTTATGGCCAAGATTTGGGATCTATTAGGGTGGGTCACTGTGGCATCAGGGGAGGGGTGCTGGTGGAGATGTCATGGGCCAGCCCCTCTGATCCCCAAGTCATTGACCATATCTTATGTCACATTTTGGGCTTCCCAAGTGGCCCAGTGGTGAGGAAGCCCCTTCCAATGCAGGAGATTCAGGCTCAATCTCGGGGTCAGGAAGATCTCCTGGAGAAGGAAATGGCAACCCACTCCAATATTCTAGCCTGGAGAATCCATGGGCTACAGTCCATGGGGTTGCAAAGAGTCGGACACAACTGAGCAAATGGGCACGCACAGACACTTCCCCATCTGACCCAGCACGAACTAGGTGACCCTCCCTATAATCAAATGGTACATATTCAGCAAATACAGACTCATGTTAGGATAAGCAAACCTGGGTCCATGATCAAAAAAAAAAAAATTAACAAGTCTTCCAATAAAACAAAAATGTGTTTGAGAATTCTTTATGTATATATCCCTCCAAACATGGTCATGTATTTTTCATCCTCACCTACAGTGGTTTTCATCCTTTGAGCCTGTATGAGATTCTCTGCCCTTCAGGGTCAACTGAAGATCTCGACATAGCAGAGAATCTTCAGTAGCAGCCCCAGAGACGAAATGTCACGAGAAAAGCCGACACCTTTAACTTCAGTTCCACCCTATTTCTTATAATTACCTATGTGACCCAGGGCATGTTAATTCATCTTTCAGAACCTGTGTTTGCATGTGATCACACACTTGGCACTTCACAGTTGTGTTAGTACGGTGTCTTGCAGTCCTCCACATGTCAGAAGCTCCACCTAAGTTATGTTACTGCTATTTCTTTTCTTTGCTTTTTTGGTTACTGCTATTTCTGTTAATATTATGAGCAGTCACGTCCTCTTTGGGATCTGACTGCAGCATGGATCCAGGTTTAAAAGAAATAACCCAAGAATTGACTGTTTTGCAGTCATTCCAAGGATGATGATTATTGGTTTTTAAAGGAACTTTCCCAACAGGAAAGATTTTTGTATATACAGTTTCAGCAAGTATTTTCTAGGATCTTCTTTCAATCAATAAGAAAGAAAGGACAGTCCTTCAGGGAAAGGGCTATCAAAGTGTATTTAAACTTACAGGCAAAGCTAAAAACAATGAGGAGAGCCTGGACTCTGTAACAGGATGAAAAATGCAATGATTTGTATTGACAGCCACTGTCGAGATGGTGTATGTCTGTGTGTGAGGGGCTGAGGGGCGTGTGTAGAGTG